>SAYO01031905.1:85565-99835 GCA_004023745.1 Recurvirostra avosetta
AATTTTAGAAGAACTTTCTCTGTGTTTCCTGCTTGCAGGAAATTTTTAAAAGAAATATTCCAATTTGATTTAGACAACAAATTTTCTTTAAGAGAAACCTTGATCACGCACCTCTCCATTATTTAATTAACCTTATATGAAATTCTAGCAAAGACACAAAACAGAATTGTACAGAAACCTGCATTTCACTTGCCACTCAAATGAATAGTCAAGTATTTCATAAAAAATGAGTTTTCATCTCAGGCAGAAGAAGGAAATCTACAACCTAGAATATATTGAGTGTGTGGGAAGGTACTGACATTGTATGTATTGCTCTGTTTTGGAGTTAGACGTGCTGTAAGCAGGTCTATTGAGTCAGGTTGTGCAGGTGGGATAGGCAAGACAAGAGGATGAAGTCATGCAGGAGGATGAGGGCATGAGTTTAACACCTTGCTCCTGGACATCCTCAAAATAGACATTTCCTGCTACAGAAAATCAAATGTCCTGGGCTGCTCCTAAACTGACCTTTAGCTCTGCACCACGGAAGACCCTGTAGTGTTTCAAAACAAAGACCTCTTAAAAGTTCACCATAGATGACAGACAGCCTGTGCCTCAGTTATCTTTTCCCAGTAAACAAGGTTTGGGAGATATCTGGGGTGTGCTTAAATCCCACTTTCACGCGAAGTTAGGACAGGCTAAGATTTACACTCAGATCAGGAACATTCTTCTGCTCTGGAGTTTCTCAGTTTAGATGTCACATGGGAAATTATGTGAAATAATCACAAAGGATAACATGAGGGAGACTAATGTCCACTGTTCCCTTTTTATTCCCTGCTGAGAAAAAGGATCTGCCCTGCAGGGCATTTCAGAGCAGAAACCCAATGCAACCTCTTGGAGTCAGCTTGTAGGAGCTACTTTCTGTCCATTAAGAACAGAAAAAGCAGCACGATTCTGAAGTTCTGTGACTAACCCCTTAATCTGTTAAATTAGGCACTTAAGGTACTTCCAGGGTTAGGTGGGAATTTGGTGAATGTTAGTGGCACCTAAATGATGTCTTGGGATCCTTAATGCAGCATTTAGATGCTGAAAGTGCCTTCTGAGACCACCTGTCATCTCTGTGCAGCTGTGAATGCTAACTTCAGGTAAACTTTTTTTGTTTCAAGTAGCATAGGGACTTTGCTGGCACAAGCTTTTCCAACCTGAGTGTGTGCTTCCTTATAACCATTTAATGACAAAAGGACCTGCTCTCAGAATTCTGGTATAGAGTTTCGAAGATTTCATGTTTCATACATGCAGTTAAAAACAAGACGGATAAAATAGAGGGGAAACACCGCAAATTAAGTCATATTTATCACATAGAAAATTTTCTATATGGTTGGATAAGGTCAAGACTGGAGCAGTTATGCTCAAGTTAAAGAAAGGAATACCGTTTGTACAAGAATGTGCTCTCTTTTTAACAAGAGATCAGTTTGAAGCTTTACAAATGTGCTCTACTTCAGAAATATTACATGTGGTTACTTCATAGCTCCACGCTCTCGAGACACTTTCTTTTGTTCTTGCCTTCTAAGCCAAATGCACTGTTTAGGCACTGAGATTAAAGCACCAGATGAGGTGGTTCATATTGGAGCACTGAACCCATAAGCTATTATAGTTAAGTGGTCAGAGCATGCTATTCGTTCCAAGAATGCAAAAATGGGACTTTTCAGAAGGCCTACTCCCTTCAGCTTTAAACACCATGCTAGCAAGCTTGGGACAAAGGGCAGGATGAAACTTTTCTAAATGTCCAGCTTCCTCTGTTGGCATCAGTGCATAGTGGCCATCTGTTCAGGCTGGTTCCCAAGGACATGTCTGGTCTACCAAACAGCCCACATCCAGGCTAGCTTTGTTTTACTTAATTCACAGGTTGGGTTAATCTACCATATGGCTCCAGGGAGTCAGAATTTCTAGTCTACTTTTGACTTTTTTCCTGCTTAAGTTCCACCCTTCATACCTTATCTGAACAGAAAAGCTTCTTATGATTTAATACATCGAACATCATGTCTAATAAAAACAAAAACAAAAACAAATCTCCAGAACCTAAGAACAACAGTCCTGGAACAGAACAAAGGCCCATCTGTATCAGTATCTGGACTCCAACAGCGGGTAGTCACAGGAAAATAGGCAAGCAGGTGGTACTTTTATGCAAGAACACTCTTGAAGACCCCATGCCAAAGACCTAATTCGCAGCTAAAATGGCCTCCTCAAGCTTGATGTGGTGTATTTATGTGATAAAGCCTTCCATCACCCATTCCTTTAACAAAATTGTCAGTTGTGACTTTTTAGCTGATTGTCTGCAACATTTAATGAGTTCCATTGTTTAATTACAAGTTAATAGTCGCCTCCCTTTAATTGTTTGAGCATACGTCTTGCTAAAGTATTTGATGCCTCAAAGTTCAGGTATCATGATAACTCACCAGCAGTCATTCCCTCTTTGCCTTTTCCCATACTACTTACAGTTTTGCAGAACTTGGCCATAGTTTTCCCTTCAGTTTTCTGTTTTTCATGACAAATAGGCTTTATCAGTTCAGAAACTTCTCGTACAGAAATCAATGATCATTAGCTGTCCCTCTCTGTACTTTTTCTAGTATGACTGTATCTTTTTTGACATTACATTCAATATGTCCTATACTTTCTGAGTGTCTAATAGAGAAGAGCTTTTAAGTAACTCCATGAGTGCTAATTATGTCTCAGGAACAAAATTGATTTTTATGGTAATTCCTTACAGATATAAAACATTTTTGCAGCCATTTTGAAGTAGATGGTCTATCAGAGACTATAAGTAAGCAGGGATCATGGAACAGGAACATAAACAAAGTATGTTTTTTTGCAGGCTGGTTTGATTTAGACATGAATCTAGAATGTGCACTTTGCAAATGGATTTAAGATAGAGATACTTTTAAACATTCAAAATTTTTCTTTTACTTCATAATAAAGGAATACATTAGATTTAGAAATCTTCAGCTGTCTAAACCCAAACCTCGTTCTTCTCAGATCAATAAAACCTTTCAGTGATGCTTATTTCTCTTAAAGTCAATGAAGTTTGGAACAGATTTCTAATTACATACTCTTTTGATATAGAATTTTACAGACACATTTTTCCTGGATCAAAACTCAGACTGGGGTTACTGTTCTCAGTATATATTTTTAGGTCTTTTCTGTGTTTATTTTAGGACTTCTACAGAAAAGCTAACTTGCTTCCTTTTTAACACTGAATATGCAAATATATAAAGAGAGTGATTTAGCTTAGAAATGTAGAACTCTGTGAGAAATAGCAACTACTCACTATATTATACTCCATTACACCCTATGAAAAATTGTTTTTCCTTCACACAATGTGTTCTTGCAAAACACACTCTGTACACACAGCTTTTGTATGCATATGTCTATTAAACCTTCCTAAAACAGGTTTGCTTACAGCGTACTTTTGAATGTCTATTTACCTATAAATCTTGACAGCTTCTGTTCTAGCACAGCCTTAGCCTCAGGAGTAATGGAATTAGCTCTAATTATGTCAAAACAAGTCCCTGTAAATCTTGTCGGGAACTAATTAATAGCTTTGTTATGTAAAAATGTCTCCTTCCATCAGATAAAGGGAGAATGCTGATAAAGCTGTTAAATGCAGCAGCCTTGCTGCGCTGTGGGTGGATGGCACCAGGAGCAAAGCAGACTGTGTGACACTAGGCAAACACCACCCATTTCTGCTGCAGCATTTCCAAAATCAACATCTTCAGTTCAAGGACCCAGGGTGTGCTAACCCAGAAAGAGATGGTTTACTCACCATCACCTGCCAGCCTGAACTGCCTTTTATGCTCATCTACTTCAGTCTTCTGCAGCCTACATCTCAATCACATCAGTAAAGAAATGCTGAACATGCAGTTTCTTTTCCAAACTCTGACCCCATATAATGCCAAAATCATTTTAGACATTTCTTACTTAGGAAATGTCTTCTCCAAGTCAGTGAGGATGATTACTACAGCCTGAAATCCTTCATGGGGAGGATTATATGTGTCCAGAGCCTTTCCAGTATCACGCATCTACAAACAACATACTCTGCTGTGCAAAGGTAGTTGGACCTTTTTATGAAAGGAACATATCTTTTTCACTCACAAACATTTTTCACTCAAAATGTTTGAAGTCTATAAATAACATGTTCTCTGGCAGTACTATAAAATAAACCATCAAAGCAGAAATTAGAGAGCATGTTTTCACTTACTCAACCCAGTGCTTTTATTCAATGTTCTTAAAATGCTCTAAGAGTTGCTATGTCCCAGTGCACCATTGTCTTGGCACACTTGTATTTTCAGATGCTAAAAGAAGTATCAAAATAATAGGACACAATGCTCATTTCCTAACATGTTCTTTTAAACTGTGTTGCCATCCTGTAAACAAGCTATAACTGAGGGGGGTTTCATGCTTCTTTCTCTCCTTACTTATCTTTCTCACTTGAACTGACCAGTTTCACGATTACTGGTGTTGTAAAATTAAATATAGGCCTTTGTTCTAGGATAATCTGAAATGTTTTTTGTACTCTGTACTCTATACAGTTGCTTAAAGGTAGAAATGCTATCTGAGGTGTCCTAGTATGCATCTGCATGTGCAGCTACAGCGGCAACCTCAGCACATAGTTTCACATGTAGGTATCTACATGTAGATGACTAAATTTAGGTTTTGGGCATGAGCTGATCTCATTCTGGGAGACAAAAGAATTATCTTTGCCTAGTTTTTATCCAAAGTTTTCCAATTTGAAAACATAACTACCTATACATTAGATACTAATTATCCTAACTCCTTAAGTACAGGACATTAAGTAAGGATACTGAACAAACACCCTAACAGTTTAGGTAGCAAGTAAGCATCAATAAGCAGTCGCATTCTTTATTTATCAGAAAGGATTGACACCGAATCCTTTGCTACAGGAGGAGACAGTTTCATTTGTACTGGAAGAAACTCCGTGGAGTTCTCAGCACTTAACAAGAACATGCAATGGGAAACAAGAAGCTTAGATAACAGATTAGTAATCAAACCAGATGGAATGCCAACCTAAAACATTTTGTAACCATTCTCATGGCAAACTGGAATCTTTTCAAGTTTCATAATATATGGTGTTTTGCTACCAGAAACACTAGCGTTTTCAAAGTATCCTGGGCAAGAGATTAATAAACAGATTTGAAAACGTGTGAAGAAAAATTGATCCTATTAACAGATACATATTGAACATTTCCCAGTAAAGGCAATGCTGCTGTTTACACATTGCAGCCTATGCACAGATTTGTCACAGGTAACCTGTGAGACATACCAGGCTGAGGAAGAGCAGAGCGGTTATCAGGCACACAAAACTCTCAGGACTCTCCCTCCTGTCTGTAGCCCTCTGCACTGACAGTGACAAATGGAGTAATTCCAGCAGGGGTGAAAACAGCAGGGGAGGTGTTTGCTATGAATGATCACTACTCAGCAACACTAAGTACTCATACTTTGCCAGGCTGGACAATTTGGAAATTATTCTGAGTGTATGTTCATAGAAATTAGTGATATGCCTGCCAGGTTGACTGGCTGGGACGAGTCTTTGTGAGTGGGATATCTAGCCCACATCCCTGACAACAGCCAGATGCTACAGCCAAAACCTCCACCTGCCTCTTCTCTGCTAGACGCCTCAAAATCATTTCATGTGTTCTATAGATCTTTCCTTTCACCTCCTTCTCAGTGTGTAGAAGATCCAAATATTTCAGCTTTTCAGACTTTTATGTCACAGACAATTTCCAAGTAATGATACTGGAGAGGAACACGCTTTTTCTGAAAAGTAAGTGTACTGACAGAGTAAAGGAGTATGGAAATGGAGGTCATGAACCATGTCACAAGATTTAAAATAGCTTGTTACTTCTAGAAAGTGAACAGACAATATTTCTGGGTGAGGTTGCTGACATAAAGGTAAGTTGTGAGGTTGCTGATGTCCGTTGCTAGTTGCTTTTGAAGCTAGCCGTTGTCCTTTAGGTTCTTTTCTGCATCTGCACTTCATACAGTTTAGCTGTGCTACTTGTGGTGACAGCATGTTGGAAATGACTATTCATTCTTTCCTGAGACACGGGAAACACTAAGCATCAAAAAAATTACCCAATGTCAGGTTCCAACAGTCAGGGGAACACCTGCTCACATAGCTCAGGGTTAAACTGTGGGATATACTGTAGCAAGCTGCAGTGGATGTCAAAAGCCTACAGGAATTGAAGTAGGGATTAAACAAATGTAAAAAAAAAATCATAAAAGTCACCATTGTATCAGAAAGTCCCTTTGTTGCAGGAAATGCTGTAGACAGGTTTGTAGTTGCACACAATACTCATGATGTAGTTAGGGCACTTCCCTGATTTATTCTGCAATCTGCTTCCACAGGCTGAAAAATTAAAAATATTTTGCTGATAGAATGGTTGGCATGATGATACAGGTTTGTCAGTGGGATCCCAATGCTCACTCGGGATTTTTCAGTATCAATACAAACAACAAATATGAAACTTAAATTCAAATTCACCCTCTCAAGGCTCTTCTTCCAACAGAAGCTCCAATACAAAACAGACTTTTACTGAAATATTTAGCGTCTATCCTGTTTTAATTAAAAAATCCATGTCTGAACTGTTCAGTCCCAAGAGAATGATTTTTGTGATGATGAAATTTTCCCATGTGTCTGCAAACGAATCCAGTAACTTGCATGTTTCATTTCATGGTTCCCAAAAGTGACAATGCAACAAACTGCTGTGTTAATACTATTATAAATTAAAATCATGTTAAGCAATCCAAGAAATGGTTGCTAAGAATGATTAAAGCAAACCACTATGTAAAAACCCAGTGGCAGCTTTAATGTTCAAAGAATGCAGTCCTCATCAGACTTAACAGTTCACTGTTTGACGATTTTCTTACTAGCCTCAAACACTGGAGAGTGAGATGCATTCCTTTTTTTAAAATGTGTACGTTAAGCAATTTTCTGTGAAAGTGCATAATTATACATTGTCACTCATAATGCATTTTAGAGTCCCCTTTTTTTCATAGATATGTAAATCCAAAAGGTGTTTAAGTTATGATTAAAAGTACAAAATTATTGAAACTATGATATTAATACTGAAATTTTGCATTTGTCAGTACTTTTTTGACAGCTTCATAAAAACCAGTAACTACGTCACCACTAGGACTTCCATCACCTTTGATTGTTTTAACCTCTTACCACTATTTCTAGTCATGGTTTGATATGTAAAGATATAAAGCAAAGCACTGCTGGAAATCATTACATAAATCAATAATTTTAAATCTGGTTTTTGCCCCCTGTTTGAATTAAGCAAAAGTGTGAAAAAACAGTTCTACAATGGTGGGCTATATAAAGTATTTGAATGTGCAAGATGTCATTGCAGGAATGTCAGCTAAAATTATCAAAGCTAGACGCAGAAATCTGGGAGCTCACGTTAGATTTCAAGATAGCTCATTTGGAAATCTGAGTCTAATGACTGGGGTTGTAACGTACTTTTAAGCATTTTTCACTCTTCACAGAGGACTGGCTCTCTGCAAGCCTTTTTGCTCCCACATAATAATGAAGTCAGCAGAACCACTCATGTGCAAGTGTTCAGAGCAAACGTTAAAAGATGACATATTGTGAAGGGAACCCCAAAAACTAATAATGCCCTCTCCCCACCTTATAGTCAGTGGTGAAAAAATTTAGAGATCACCAAGTGTAGGTGTAAGGGGAGAAGGAGATGCTCAACCAAGGAAACTTTTATCGAAGAAAGACTTATTTTAAAATATAACTTCTGCATGGAACGTAAAGGACACCAAAAGAAATTGCAATAGCAAGGAAAGCTAAGTTGTGTAAGAAGAACGGGGAGAAAAAAGAGGTGTAAGGAATTAACTGTCAGCTCTTGTAAATCTGTTTAGTTCCACTCAGCTCAACTGAACCACGTTAGTACATGCCAGCCAAGGAAATTACTCAGTGGTTATAAAAAGATTTAGTAAAGAGATAGTGGAAGTCAATGTAGTCGGGTGTCTAAGTCTCTTTGATACTTTTCAAAAATCCCTCTAGTGCCTTTGTATGATGTCTTACTGTAGTGGCTACTGTGTATTCTGCATGCCTAATTGATTAGCTCTAATCTGACATCAATTGCCCTAAAATAGATTAATATCATTCTTTTATTTTATTTTCACTGTAGCACTGATTCTGTTATATTATTCTTCTTTTTGGCTCCTATGACATTAAATATGACTATATATTCTACCCAGATGACCTCATACCTGGCATCACACACATGTTGGTAGGGCAGTGAAGATGGGCGATATCCTCAAATCCTTTCAGTTTTTCACTAAAATGGGCTTTTATAACAAATCTTATTCCATGTGAACAGTAATGTTTAGAATCAGAAATGAAGGATGGGATTCATCTCACCTAGCTTGGGGTTCCAAAGAGTTAAACAGCAGTTAGAAGAGTTTGCTGCAGCTCCTGATTCCTCAATACAAGAAGACGTGCACTCTACTCTCTGCAGCAGATCAAGAGATGAGTCATCATCAGGATAAAAACAAATTGAATACACCAAAGTTACTATTTTGATGGCTTAGAAAGAGCCTTCCTGGTCTATAGTTTTATTTATACCTGGCCTCAAGCTTTTGAGTGGGCCAGAAGAACTGAATCAGAAATTTTCTAAGAAACAAGGTTAGGATACTTTGATGAAAAAATGCCTATTCACTGCTACTGAATCTCTGTAAACATGTATAATTCTCGATAATATATTTGTAAGGAGGATGAAGTATCTGATCAGAAGTATGCAGCCTATCATGGTTAGGGCATTCATGAGGCATAATGGTCAAAACTAATTCTGTAGTTAAATCAGCAGAGCTCCATCTGTGTAAACCAAAGTAAAAAGATCACAAGTGGGCTTTATACTGTGTATTGTAAAAAGAAGAATATCTACTGTCTTCTTCTGAATGTAACATTATGCTCATTTTGCATTCTCACCACAGCCCAGATCTAATTTATGACATCTTTTGCATCGCTGCTGACAGTGACCTAATGACCTTTTTTGTGTTACAGCTGAGTACACAATTTCCAGTTTCCCATGACTGGAAATCCCTCATCTTCAAACTCACTAACTGTAGTTTTTCTGGTTTTGCCAAGTTATAATATCATTTTAGCCTCACTGATGCCAGATGAAGATGGGAAATTTAGGGATGCCCTCTGACAGCAATAAAAATATACATGAGGCTTACAGAGGAGGCTGGGATTTGGGTCACAGAAAGAGTTTGTTTGGCATCATGTTTTGGCATAAAAATTTGTTGTATTGATTCCTTCTTAAAACAAATGAGTTAGCTGGGACTCCTCTCATTCTCTGCTGTCAACCAGAAGCAGAGCTCAAGGCTTCCAGTTGAATGTCCGCCCTCAGAGAACTGGTGACACAAGTCTGCTGTATTCATGCTGTAGTTGTTTACCCTAAAACAGCAGTCCAGAGCAGAAGCCATATGAAATATAAACAAATATATGCCTGAAGTGGTCAGGCAATTGGACTAGGTGATCACTGTAGGTCCCTTCTAACTGAAAATATTCTGTTCTGTTCTGTTCTATTCTAAATAATTCCATAATTTCTAATATGCCAAATCTATGGGATTAATTTTCCATACAGGCTGGAAAACAGTTATTGGTGTTACTGATATGTTTCAGTTGTTCCAGTGAACAGATGTTTTTAAGAATAGGCACTAAGCAAGAGATAAATAGCTGTAATTTTAAAAGTGGCAGGATCATTGTAGATGTTAGAGACATTATAGAAGAAAATGTTAGTCTATAAAGAGTGGGGAAAAGTATCAATCAATGAATAAGCTACATCATGGAGGTCAGAATATGCAAGGATGGTGTAAAACCAACTTAAAAAAAAAACCAAACACAAAGATACAGCAAAAACATCAATCTCACGTGGCAGCCATGCAGCGGAACAAAGAATGGGGCTAGCTATGCAGGGCAGACTAAGTTCACGTTAAAGGAACGGCACCTAAAACTCTGTGAATCTTTATGTTTCAGTGACAACAATGTTCATAAAGGTGGAGTGACTAATGGAAATAAGAGTGAAATCATAGAATCATAGAATCATTTAGGTTTGAAAAGACCCTTAAGATCATCAAGTCCTACTGTTGAAATGGGAAATACCATGCGAAGTAGAAGGAAAAATTCAGCATTAGATGTTTCAACATGGAGGAGCAGTGAACAGAGGAAGAATAATAGGCATTCAAGATTTCTGGAAAATCAACTAAACAAACAAAATGCTGGTAAAATAACAGCTCTGATACAAGAGAGTTCTAATGAATGTGCTTGCCAATTTGGAGTGTTATCATTTGATGGGAAACTAGAAAACCTAGTAGTTGTATATTAAAAGGTAAAAAAAAAGAAAAAAGAGAGATAGGGCAATTACACTCTTAATAGTATTACTCAAGGCTTAAAGAAAGTTTTGAAGAAAATAAAATAAAATCAAAACAAAATTAAAAAAAAAAAAGTCAACTGAAAACATGGCAAAACCACAGATTGTCCAAGATGTCTTGTACTAAAGATCCTCAATCTTCTTTTGATAAAACACTTCAATTTCTCATGAGGAAAATGTGGTAAATATAGTCACATATCTGGACTTCAGTAAAGTATTCAAGACTGGGTCACAGTGGAAATTTCTTGGGCTGGAGACGATTAATACAAGAACTAGAGCTTGGCTAAAGGATTGCTACAGCAGGAGATGACAAGCTGTATCTAAATGGGAAGCCTTGGATCACATGGACATTGCGCTGGAATTTCTCAAGGATCAAACTTGGACTAACTTCGTGTAATGTATTCATTATGACTTTGGCACAGAAACTCAGAAGTGATCTAATAAAACATGACAACACAGAGTTGGAAGTCGTTGTCACTGCAGTGAAAGGTCGGGGTGCCATAGAGAAAGAATTGGATGGCCTTTTGTTAGAGACACAGAAATCAGAGAAAATACAGTACTATGAAAAGTGAGAACATTCATTTAGGCAGTAGTAAAACTTTCTGCTGGAGGGGTCAGATGCTGAGGGCTTGAAAGTAACAAAGAAGAAAAGACGACTGTGTACTAAAGACTTACAGCATGCCTATGAGCTGCTGGTGTTGTAGAGCTGTGTAAAGGTTTATGTGATCCAAAGAGAATGAGGGAAAAATGTCTGTGTATGAGGTAATGGTAAGACCTCATCTGGTGCAGTGCATGGTCTGATACTCAAACGGTAGAAAGATGGATTAAAATGGGAACAAAATGTCAGGCAGCACCATAATATGGAAGTCATTTGAAAATTGCCAAGTACTGATTATGATTTGTTTCTTGTTGTGAAAGGCAAACTATTCATAGTCCACCTGTGACAGTGATAACTTTTGTGTTTTAAACTTTCTGCCTCTGCAGAGCCGTGGTCAGGTGAGAGCCCATCCAATAGCACAGTGAACGTAAGGAAGCACTCATCATTAAGGTTTCTTCAAAAATACCACATTGTGCTGAAGAATAAGCAGGGAAGGCAGAAAAAGAATGTTACTCTCTGAATAGTTTTCATTGGGAGATTTTCTGTACAAGCTCCTTCACAATCTCATTGTGTCTATGTGTTTTCCATATCCAGCAGTATAATTTGGTATGATCTGACTCCATAACAATAAGTTAATTAATGTGGCAAGAGTTCACTCCAGCCTTGCCTGAAATCCCATTCAATCTTTGAAAGCTTAAACATCTCTAAACTCCTATTAGAATTGCTTCTATTTCACTCCCAAGTTAGACAGACAAATGCAAGCATCTTACTTATCTTCTGGAAGGAAAATGCTGGTGTCCACCTTGACCATCTTAGTTACAAAGATTATAAAAGTTTCCCACTCAGAATGATCTGATTTTCTATAAAATAAGAAGTGAAGACTTTTAACTTCAGCAGCTAGTACACTGTCTGCTCAATCCATAAAACTCTAGTCCTTGTACAACGAAGTTAAAGCAGCCTAGTATTAAAAAAAATAATAAAGATAATAATAATAATAAAAAAAATCAGCTGAGGCTGTAATATAAAACTTAAGTGTCTGAGAGAGGCCAGTGAACCAGGACTTCAGCATGCATCTATTTCTTATATCCTCCTTTTCACCGAAGGATACAAAGTCCTTAGTCAGCCTGATTATTAGATTAGGCTATTATGAGGAATTGATCTGTCTACTGAAGTCTATATTCTTGGACTAGGATATTTGCTAGTTCCTTTTCAGTGTTTTCTTTGAGAACGTTCTCCATTATATTTGCTTCCAAAGTGATTTTCCAGTGCTGGGCAATGCTTTTCAGTAAATACTTTATTTCTATACTGGCTTAAAAATAAATTAAAAAAAAAGAAGCAACCCAAACTTCAGGGTTACCAAGTATGAAACAGAATCTGAAAAGTAGTTTCAACTAAAACAAAGAACCAAGGGGAAAAAAAACCCATCAATTTATCTTTTTGAGGCATAAGCAAATATGTTTTTAATTCCAGATTGAAATTATATTCTACATTTCAAAAGCTGAATTGAATTTAAAGAAAAAAAAAAGTTTTTGAAAAGTGTTCAAGAGCTAAACCAAACCTTCCTGGGTGCCCCATAGTAGAGGTTTTAGATGTTTGTATTTTTCCTATTTAACCTAAAACTCAGATCCAGAACATACATTTTTCTTCATTTTTGTATTTGGCTACTAATGCCGAGACCCCAGGGTTAGTTTGGCTCCAGTGACTTGGAGCCTCTTCAGCTGTGAGCAGCGAGAATCAGTAAATACCTAGGAGTATTTCAGCTGGGAGGATTACAGTCATGCCAGTGTTTCCCAGAACAGCTGCTGCAAGAAGCTTGCTTAATACCTGCTGCCTGTAAAAAGAATTAAGCAGTAAATAAGGGCTTGCCACAGGACCTGTGTCCAGGTTTACAGAGCTCGCCTGGAGAAGCAAGAGCACAGGCAATTTGCTTTTTTCAGGGATACATGTGCCCCTTAGTTGGAGTTAGCTGTGGTTGAGAAAGTAGGTGTTTAAGGGTTTAGAAAAGGCAAGGAGAAGAAAACCTGCCCACACCACCGGTGTTTCTGTAACCTGTGCATGAACTTTTAAATTAAGTAGCTTTGTTCATAAGCCTTAGTTATCTGGCATAGAACAGCTTCATCACTAATGCCAAAAAACCCCATGTGGTTTAAAAAAAGCAGTCAGTCCCCTCAACTCCTCACAGCCCTTAAATACACTAATCCAAGAAATAAATATATAAATGTGTTGTAAAAACTCGTATTACCCAAAATTTGTTTTTAAAGGCCCAATTGCTGAATAGTAAGGCTTGAGGGTCTTTTTCATGAATCTGTTTTGGAGGGATAAAAGAAAAACAGGGTTTATGTGTAGAAAGCAAATACCAAGCAGGGGTGTTTCAAAAAAGCTAAGTAGTTTGGTTTTAATAAAATACTTTCGTGTTTGTCTTCAACTTGGAAATCACAGCACATCAGTTTAAAAAGTCAGGCTACTTTCCTGATTGAAATAAAAGGCAGATTAAACTCCTTCTACAGCCTTAGTGTCTTCTTTGAGAGGAAGTAAAAGTGCAGTTTAAACTCAAAGTGTAATTATGAGGAGCTCTATTTTTGTGAGGTGGAAACAAAAAGTGATTTCCACCTGGCTGGTGAGGAAGAAGTGTGTGGCCTGGTGACGGCCCGGGTTCAACTCTTTTGAAGATTTGTCCAAGGTAATCTAATCTCTGTGTCCTGTTTCCCAGTTTACAGGAAGGTCTAATATCAATTCCCCAAAAATTGTTGAGAAGATAAACACATGAAGACTGAGTGATAAGGAAGACATCACATAGTTACTGCAGTTTACCAGTTCTTACAGTGTAATGAAGGAAGTGCAATGCATTTCGTAGATAATGACCTTTTCAAGCATCAGTCTTGCAGTACTCTGCTGTAGTACCTTACACGTTCTGGCTTTTATTTCTTCTCTTCTAGAGAGAGAGTGCAAGTGACACTATTAGCTTGCCTTGACACAGCACTACATAACAACAAGGTTTCTGCTGTCTGCCTGTCTTGGTTTAACCCCAGCCAACAACCAGGATCACGCAGCTGCTCGCTCGCTCCCCCCAGTTCAGATGGGGGAGAGAATTGGCGGAGTAAAAGTGAGAAAAAACTCATGGGTTGACATAAAGACAGTTTAATATGTAAAGCAAAAGCTACACACACAATCAAAGCAAAACAAGGAATTCCTTCACTGCTTCCCATGGGCAGGCAGGTGTTCAGCCATCT
>SAYO01031905.1:99946-117660 GCA_004023745.1 Recurvirostra avosetta
CAGTTGGGGTCAGCTGTCCCAGCTGCATCTCCTCCCAACTTCTTGTGCACCCCCAGCCTGCTCGCTGGCCAGGCAGTGTGAGGAGCAGAAAAGGCCTTGACTGCAACAACCAAAAACATCAGTGCACTGTCAACACTGCTCTCATCCCAAATCCAAGACACACCAGCTGATAGCAAGAAAGTTAATTCCATCCCAGGTGAAACCATGTCAGTCCCTCAGCCAGAGCCCCCTGAATAACCATGTGTGAGACTGCAGTGAGACAGCCTGCACAATGTGGAAGCACCCAGGTCTGATGGAAAGATCCCAAGAGATGATTTCTTGGGCCCTTCTTTGCCAAACTGTTATGATCCTTTCTTTTGGGCAAGGCTTTTGTGGAACAACTCTTAGGTTTTCCAGAAGCACACTGGGGTTGATTGGGAAGGGAACTTCTCAAGCCATCTCTGAATCAACAAAGCAAAACACCATGCTGCTGCCCACTACCAAATGCCAACCTGATGGATCAGTTATTCACTTGGTCAATGAAACAGATCTGGGGATATTTTTAAAAGAGTTGAATGCAGCTGCCAAAAGCTTAGGACTTTCTCAGCATTTTACCAGCCTGGGAAACCCATCAAAACACTGCACACTGGCACTTTTTACAAAGTTTTTCATGCAGTCTTACCAATCTTATAACATGGTGAGTCATATACAGTAGATTTTCAATGTTAAGTGGGTGGCTTCTTACCTGAATGATGCCAAGTCTCATCATGTTATCTCAAGTCTTACAATAGTTAAAGGATTTCTGAAAATTTAGCTCTAAGCTTTGTGTTCATATGAGATCCATTTCCATTAAAAGTAGACAAAACACCATCTTCCAGCCTGTGGCAGACAAGCGTTTGGAAATTCAAACCATAGCAACTTAAAAAACAGAAAGCAAATAAAAGATATCTGAAGACCATGCTTGGAAAACTTTGTGTATTTTCAGTCTCTCACGTAAGACAATAACAGATTTTTCAAGTGTTTGGGAATGGTAACGATTAATTTTGCCTATAGAATTCCTGTTAATATTACTCATTTCACATTCCTTTGAAAATCCTGAGGGGTATCTTTTCATCTCTGGAATTTGTTCCTGTTCATTTTAAAAATTTCTGCAAGTCTAAGCCTTGACTATGCAAAGCAGACATGAAATGAAGACTGTATGAATAAAGATTTACACAGATGACATTGCAACACCTGTCAAATGAAATTCAAATCTTCAAATTAAAAACAACTGGAGATACAGGAATATTTAGACAAATTCAGCAAAATGCTGGCCAGGTATTTCATTTTCATTATGCATACAGGTACCTCTGCAATTTTCTCTTTATTTATTCTAACAGGGTCTTTCAAATGGTTCCTTAAATTCACGTTCAGGAACTAGATTAGCTGTTTAATCTTGGCTGCTACTTGAAAGGTATGTCCTGGATTAATACCAACCAGAAAAACTAACATGACTTCAAAGTAGAAAAACTGGGTGATGGCTGATAACCTGAAATTGTTTGTCATGGGTCTCCATTAACATAGAGAATGAGAAATCACTGTGGGCAAGTATTTAGGTCATAAAACCTTTTCTAGGAATGGACCAACCAGCTCTTTTGGTAGTTCAATTTGCACACAGATTATATAAAACCTGGTATCTGCATTTAGAGTTAACCATGAAGATTATGCCTGTTACACCTCAAGTGTGAACAGAACTCAACAGAGTTGAGCCAAAGGCCAGTCTTGGAATGAGCATCCTTTTGTAACACACATGGTTTCCAGATGCAACACTATCTCCTCTATCTTCATTTAGTACTTCTGACTGAATTGTTTGCTAAATCAGTCCTTCTTCCTCATGATTCATGATTTTTTTCTTCAAAATATAGTCTTTAATTCAATTTGTGGATAGTCCAAAAAATTTTGAAGACTAATGGACTTCGAAGACACACAAAAATTCCACATTTTCTAGACTGAGGAAACGTATTACTTTAATATGATATTTGAACTAGGTGGTCATACAATCCACAAGCATTTTCATGATGAAAACTGAATTATGAAAATAAAATATAAAGTCTACATCTGTATATGACAAATATAGACAGATGCAAATGTATATCTGTCAGATATATTTTTAATAAAAATCCAGTATGTTGCTAAATTCTAAAGCCTGGACTTGTCTAAGTCTAGGCTATGCTTCCACTGCATTTAAATGATTAATTTTTGACATGTAAAGTGTCCTGTTGAGCTTTCTCAGGTTTGCAGAATGATGGCATTTTGGAATGGATATCTGATCCAGGCTTGTCCATTTAAATTTCTAGACATTTTTATAGTTACACAGCACTCCACAGTGAAAAACATGCATCGGTTTTCTTGACATACAAAGCTCCAAAGCTGGAGTGTGATCTGGAGTTTAAACATTTATTTTCTTTAATGGGACTTTATCATGCTTAAAACTCAGCGTATCAACAAACAAGTAAAGAGCTGGAATTTAAATCAAGTATACTGCAACCATTGAACAAAGATATGTGTGAAAAGAGGAGAAAAGACAACAAAGGTTAAACTTTACTTTGGATATTTGGATTGAAAACACTTTAAAAAAGTTAGTTTGTTTTAAAAAGCGAGGATTTTCAGTCTGATCAGGTCCTTTTTCAGCTGCAAAGATCTATATAGTTTTAAAGCTATTTTCTAATATTAAATGTCTTCTTACTTAGCATGACAAGAAGCAAGTAAAAACTGATACGCTCAGCAAGAACTTAATCCAGCTGGTCTGAATGAGGTACAAATACAATTAATATCTTTTTTACCAGGTAATATATTATGTTTTATAGGGGTTTATTTTTCAGAAATTATTCAAATAAAGCAACCTGACCAGTATCTAGTCTAGGAGACCACGTTTCTTTAGCTGATAGAAATCCTTTGGGCAATGGAATTCCCATTTTGTAGGCTCAAATGCTAAAACTGACTGGAGAGTTTTGGTGCCACCTCTTAGATAACTGTCTTGGCAATTGATTTTCCAGGTCAGTGCTCAGCACCCCTTCAAATTAGGACTTCATTAAAGTTACACAAGCTGGACTCAAAGCCTACTTCTTTTGGGGATCTTGATTTTATGATTAGCAGCTCTCTCTGCACTATGACAGCTCCTCTAAAGACAGTAAGGACGCTGCTGGCCTTTCTTTTGCACTGTTTTGTAAAGAACCCAAGAACTGGTATGATTTCCACCTCTATGCAAAAAGCAACTGCAAAATGCCAAAGGATGCCAAAGATCAGCAGTTCATGAATAGAAAACTACTGCCCACCCTGTCTCTGTGTCCTCCAGAGGATGTTTTTCGCCGTTTGGAATTTTTCTGTTGCCACTGCTACCTCCTTAGGGAATAAGGTTTAAGTATACTTAAGGGCTTGAGAAGAAAGTTAATACTCAGAAAGAAAGAACAAGGAAAGATGGTCTCTACTTTAAAGCTTTAAGTATCTTCCACTTCTTTCAAAGATCTGGAGGAGACCTTACCTTGGCAAAGCTAAAAGGCTACAAAAAGGCCAAGGCTACTTTATATTTGTCCTGTTGCTTTGTTTGTTTTTTTAGTTTATGTGTGTCAGGCAATAGCCACTGGATGAGGAAAGGCTAGATGGACCTTTTGTCTGATCTGTAACGGTGACCTTCACCTCCTGATTTGTCAAGTTCAACACACTGTGTTGTTTGATATGTGTGGAGAAGGAGGGTCATTTTTGCCAGTCAGCAAATGCACTTTTTTTGTTCAATACTTTTTTAACAGTGTGTCGTATGTTCAGCAAATATCAACAATATAGCTCTAGAAACAAATGTAACAACGGGAATTTATATCAGCCCAGGACTCAGCCATCTTCCTTTCACCATCATTTTTCCAGGAAGCATCTAGTCATATGGCCATAAAACTAGAAGCCAGGGGCTTGTAAGTACTAATTGTCACTCTTTTCCCCTGTAACTTTGGATGTTTTGAGGGAAGTAAGCCTCTAAAATCATCAGTAAGTTTCAGATGTTATTACTCAGACACAGAATATCAAAACATGGTTTGTAATTCCCATGCTTTTTAGTTTATCAAGCTACAAAGGAAAACTATGTTATACAAAACATTATACCTTCCAGCCTCAATGTTACATTCATAAACTACAGATTACAACTGTATGTGAGAAAAAATGCGTATCCACACATTGTATATTGTATTCTATACACTTTCCATTTTGTCTGCCACTTGAGATAGGGTTTCAAAGTCATGCACAACCCTTCATTCACAGAGCTTATGCAAGCTTGCATTGATGGATGAAACTCATACTCACGATGTGTATGGGAAAAAGCACTTTATGTAATCCTCATAAATCCTGTAGTGATGTGAGTGCTGCTTCAGCTGAGGCATTCCAAGGGAAAATGAAATATCAGACTCCAACTGCATGTGTTAATTAGATAATATTACTTTTTGTGCCATTGTTATCTCAAGGGACTTGTATAAGAATAGACAAATGTGTAGTTGATTGGGACATTAACTGATCATCTCTGGAGGCCTAAGTTAAAGTCCTACCAAGAGTCACATGTGTTTAGTTATCCCTTTTAATTGTCCATTAGACAAAACCATGGCTTAATGTGGTAAAACTGTTTCTTTTTGTCCAAGGAGAGGTCAAGGGCTGTACTGACAGAATACTGTAGTTCAGGCCCGAGATGTGCTGGAAGGTTTGGAAGGAGGAATCCAGCAGAGCTTCTTCTCATACTATGCCCTGCTTAAGCAAATGCATCTCCATGGGCTAGTGAGGAGAAAAACTGGAAGACCATCAGGAGCTATTTACACAACTGGAACCATTCCATCCTCAGTCAAGTGAAGCAAATAGCTGTAAAAGCGTTCTCTATTTCAGCCATCCAAGAACAACACAACAAAGTGGACATCATGAGAAGTCAGTTGCCATGGGCACACAAGTGTCTGACTGGGAGAACACCCACATACACTGAACTTTGGTTCAGCAAATCCTAACTCTAGTTCTTTTTAGTGCAAGTGTTGCTGTCACTCAGCCTTAAAAGCAACCTAGGAGCTTGAGGGGAAACATGTGGAGCCACTGGATAGGTCCATCTCTGAGATGAGACAGGAAAGAAGCAAATACAACATCCAGCTGAGACAGAGGTAGGATATCTTGTTTTCTCACACCAGACTCCACAGACACTGGTTCCGCTTCACTAGCTCTTCAAGTCTGTGTACCTAACCCTTCTGAAAATACAGGCTGGCCAGTGTTCATATCTCAGGGAGTCTTTGGATAAATTCTGATAAGGATGGATAATTTTTGTAGTTAATTCTAGTATCAGCACCAAAAACTTGTCTGAAAAAGTCGTTGGAGGTACTCTGAGTTTTTAAAATCTTACTTACCCGTGGTTGTTCAGTTTCAAACATGGATAACAGGTTTCTTCCTCTGCTTGACTAACTATAAAACCCAAAGGCAACTGAGCAGAATTTGACCAAACTAGTTGGACAGTAAAGTCCTGCTTTTACACATCTTTAAAGCTGGACCAAATTAAAGGGGTCATTTTCCTTGTGGATGCTCCTGCATATTCTTTTTATTTTAGAAACAAATTATTCAGGGTTTTTTGTTTGAATGAGGTATGAACATAAATTCCTATAACGACAGAGCCATGCAGAGCCAAATGCAATAAAACCTCATGACAACAAAAGAAATGATTATCCATAAGTCATAATTTAGCTCTGCTGCCTCCCTTCCTCCCAAACTTCCTTCTATCTCTGCAGTGCCTCCAGCCTTCCCTTCCACCCCTCATGAAAGAAAGGATTGGAAAAGAGATTCTTAAACCATGGCCAACACTTGTCCTCAGGCTTTTTTTTGGACTTGTGTTTTTCTGAAGAACACAACCCTTTGCCAACTGCCAAAGCAGAGATTTCATCTGAGAGTCCAATGATCTAACCTGGAACACACTCACCTAAAGAACATGCTCCACAATAACCTCCCATAACAATTTTATGACCCTGTCAAGACGGATCAAGATTGTTACTTTTTTGGAAGACATGATCTGCGGCTGTGTTACTTTGAGATGTGATCTCCAAAATAAGCAGTTCAAGTATTTAATCTAGGAACACCTAGTTATTGTAGGTCATTGTTTTAGTTCATCTGGGGTTAGGCTTCTCTCTAAGAGAGTTCTACATGTATATTCAATTTTGGCTTTAGGAAACATTGTACCATGGGAGTTGTATTTCTTCAAATATAGTATATCACAGAAGACGCAGTGCAGAACAAAATCTTACTGTGATATCACCAGGCAGTAAAAATAACAGCCGCTACCCAATATATACTTTGTCACTCTCTGATTGATGTTCTTCAGATTTCTCCCTTCTTGCATTCCCAGAAAATCCTAATGTGCATCCCATTAGGAATTATTGCTTTACTGTATCAGGAAATCCATTCATCAAATATGTAGTAGCTACAACACGGATCAGAAGATGCAGATAATATTTAGAATAAATAAATGGCAAAATATTGATGTGTGAGCACAGTAATGAGACCCTGAACTGTGTAGTGCATCTGAGAGAACTGAGAAGCTTGGATTAGGTTAGATTATATCGAAGAACAAGATTTACAGTGAAAGCTGGGCAGTTTTTAATTTCTTTTTTTCTTCATCTTTTGACGAAGCTACAAATGGTAACTCTCAAGTTCTGTGTCCAGAAAATTTTATGAGGTTGGAAGGAAAAGGGAGAGTTTCTTAAATCTGCCTTAAAGAGAAATAGAAACAACGTCTCCTTTTTCACTCAGTAATCACAGAATTCATCCACAATTTGGAAAACACAGGATCAAATTTTGTTTCTAATAACAAAAAAATAACTCAAATCTTTCTCCTCCCACAGCAATCCTCTCATCATTTGATAAACCAGGGTATAATTGCAAGTGATTATGGCAATCTTATAATGTCATAAAATTTGGAGGTGTCCTCCAGTTTCTCCTTTGAGAACTTTGAGTTAAATATACATTATCCCATATAAAAATATTAGCACTAGTTACTCCACCCACTTGTTTTGAGACATTCACCTGGGAAGTGATAACTATGTTCCACTCTTCTGCATATTTATTTATACAAATTTACCAACCATGATGCTGCCATGAAACTGCACTTATGGAATTCTTCTAGCAGGGGAGGAAGTAGGTTCAAATGTCTTCAGGCAGAGTGATGCATTGAACATGACCCTGACCCTAAAAACCGTTGAATCTTGCCCAAGGGTTTGATCGCCTGCACTGACAGGGTATTGAATCAGAAGGAGGGTCAAGCTGTTTGCCAGTAGTAACTTTTTTCAGAACTCTAAGTCTATCTCTTTTCTTTTAGGTTGGGTTGTTGGACCAAAGAACAAGTTTTCAGTTTTTTGCCTGTCCAGATCTGAACTCATTTTTCTCCTGTACCTAGTCAATATACCATCATTTTTTTCTCTCTCTCTCTCTTTGATTCAGTTGTGGAACTAAAATAACCAAATTACAGCTCTATCATTTTCACAGCCCCCCTGACGAGCTATATTAGCTGTCTAATTATTATCAAGACTTGTGGGCCTCACAGTTGAGACAAATGCACAAAAGACTGGAGGAAGAAGAGAGCAAAGACTAGCTGTGTCCGTCAACACACAGGATGGCACAGAGGATCACCCCATAGTATGTCACTTGGGACTGGAGTGATAGACAACAGAAACCCAAACTGACTAGGGATAAAGCTGACACTTTGACATCAGGAAAGAGAGATAATGGACACAGGATGACCTGTCTGTGCTCATTCTTGGTAGGACAAACAGAGGCTTCTCCATGGATGCCAAAGGCCTGACTCTCAGGAGTCAAGTCAGCTTCAAGATAAGCGGGTGTAGTTTTCTTGTCAAGCACATATAAAACAAGACTTCAGAGAAGCAGTCTAGTACCTCCAAAGAGGCTGCACTGTTCAAGAATAATATGTGATATGTTTTATTGGTTTGGACGCTTTGGGGTACTTCTGTAACTCAATTCCCCTCCTGTTTTTATGTAACATTTACTGGCTGTTTTCCCTTTCCCAACACCAGAACGATTCCTGTGAGAAAGCCAGCCAATTTTTCCCTATTAAAAAGAATCAGGATTGTAGGAACCGTAAAATTATGTAAAACATTCAGGCAAAATGTCTCCTGGTGATCAGTTAAAAATTGTCCCCTTGTTAAGAAAAGGCACATCTTCAGTTCAAAGGAAACAACGTGCCATTTAGTACTATGCCTTCAAGAGATGCAGAAGTGCTAATTTAGACTGGCTTGTTATATTAACATAATGTTCACATTACACGTTTATGCTGCAGTAATTCCCATGAGTTGGCCTTTAAATTGCCTCAGCTACTGTAGCAGAACAAATAAGTGCAGAAACAATGAAGAATTTTCACATGCTACACGTCCAATTACTGTGACAGTGGTCTTATTGCAGTAGACACAATGAGGGCTACAGTCTTGATCTGAACAAATTTGCCAGTTAATACCATTGCAACTACTATCTCTGTCAGAGAAGACTGAATGGTTATTTCATTTCATTTATTTTATTATTTTATTTTACTTAGAAGTTACTGGGAAGACTGTGACAAACCCTATCCCATTGTTACACTGTCATTAAGTCACAGAGGTCTAAGCCAACCCTGGGGAATTTTTAAGAGCTTTGCTGATTCTGCATGCCTGACTGTGTGAACAGAGCTTAAGAACTTGGGTTTCATTTGGAAAAAAAAGTGCTTTTCTCCCATAGCTTTGTGATAATTGACTTTGGGGAAAAGAAGACTTCAACTTTGCAAGTTTTAAGTCATTTAAAAAAGCCACAATAAATATATTGAGTAAAATTATCTGCTCCTGATAGTTGCAATCTTGGCATGTTCTTAAGTACCCACAGTCTGAGTAACTATGCTGGTCATGTATTGAAGCTTTGTGGAACCTGCAAGCTATGCTTATACTTTTAATGGCTAAAAAGTCAATATTCACAATGTATATATTCAAGATAATACTGAAATCAGGCTGTGCTTTCCCTGCATCATCACAAAAGTCTCAAGACAGAGTAAAACAAAAAACTAAAAATGTTCAGTGTACTATTATTTTTTCTTGAAAAAAAAAAGAAATCTCCAGGGGAGGCCATATTGTCTTGTCTTAAGGCCCAACTTTAATGGAAGTTCAGGATGTTTGGGGCCTACTGGGACTGTGCTCTTTGTGGTCTTACCCAAGTTGGCTGGTTTGAAGCAGCAGGAGATGATGTCTGCAGAAAGATCTGGCATTCATGTTAAAGTTCATTTCTTCACCAAAGAGTGACTTAAAAAAAAAAAAAAGGAAAGAAAACTTTCTTCAGGTTCAAGTTTGGGGGTCACAGGACCCTGATTTGTTTTCCAGATAAAATATTTATGGTTGGACGGTGTTGATCTCTTTGCAGAAGAACGTTGCAATAGTAAAATCAGAAAGAAAGTTACTTTTCTGGAGGTAGATTTATTTTTCATTTGCATATTGCAGGGATCTGACACTTCTCCTTCATGTCTTTCTCATTCAAGTTATTACTCTGCAGAGACCATGGGTCCAAATTCAAGTGATATATTAGACTTACTACTTTGTACACTTTTTTACTATTTTTATTCCTTTCATGGATGGGTTTTTTTTTTCAGAATTACATCAAGTACAACTTGCTTGTTCATATTTTCAAACTCTTATGAGTATATTTCTAAACTTTCTTACATCCCAAAGGAGATGTCAGTCTATACCATAAGCCTGTTATATGGTACCCAATTTACCAGCAGTCATCTTTGCAAAATTACCTTTCTGGCATTGTTTTAAGATTTTCTAATCCATGGCAGAAAAATCAACATAATAGAGAGTATTGAACATTTTATGGGGTATGTGTGAATGAGTGTCTGGGAAAGGTCAGGTTTCCACAAGACAGTTCAGCCACCAGTGGAGTAGAAGAAACATGCTCTGCTCCATTCTTGTCCCAGCTCATCACTCTTCTTTTTTAGTACAAGAGCTGAATTAACTTTTTGAGTGGCCACTGTCCAACAGAAAATGTGAAAGCCAACAGTATGGCCATTAGATAATAACAGTATGGCCAATGATAGTTTCTTTACTATTTTTTAAACTGATCCATATTTCTGCCTAAAATGCAGAACCTAACAATCCTACCATATTACCCATTCTCAGTATTTCAAACCAGGCTTCACTATTTCTTTCATCTTGACCATCATGTTCTGGAAAGCTCCTTTTAAACATTGTCAGGGCTATGCTAACATAGACAACATTTCTCTAGGTGATGCACTGTGTCCCAAATTTTTCTTCCTGTAGGTTGATACTCCACTGCATTCCTGTTGTTGCCACTTTTCTTGTGATTCAGCTACAGACTCTCTGGCTGCATCCGTGTTACAAACAATGGACAAAGACTGTTCTGTGCTCCTGACCTCCAATGACATGGCGTGGCCTGCCTTCACACACACTTCATCTAGCTTCTCTCCAAAGAAAACCAGGATGAAGATATCCAAACTGCTCATGGGAAACAGACACAGACATGTGGTGTCTCCTGAATTGTGCCCAGGTATTGTCTGGACAATGCTAAATGGCACAAAGCAAAACAGCGGCAGGGACCATGGCAACTGTTAAGTAACAGATATTGGTGTGCTCATGCTCTGGCTTGCTCCCTGCTCATGGCTTTTTATACTATTTTACTAGCATACACATAACCTCTGGAGCTGGCACCAACTTTTATTTTTGTTGGTGAAACATAGTTAGCCCAACAGTTTCTTTGTTACTGACAAAAGCTCTTCGGAATGATGGAAATAGTATCCTATGACTATAATACACTTCTGATTTTTCTGGGAAACTTAGCTTGTGAAACTAGGGTAAGATGAAATGGAGTTTGTAGTTTCTGCATCTTTTAAAATTATTAGTATTTTTCTTTCTGTAACCTGAAACAAAAAGACTTGGAGTCTTCTGAGTGAAACTACTAAAAATGTCCAAAATATCTTCTCTTCTACTGGAAAACAGAGAATCATTTTTCTTTCTTAGTACCATCGAAAGTGTGGCTGTCCACACAGCCCCTGTCAAGAAATAATATGGATGATCTAAGAGAAAGAAAAGCAAATCAGGAAACTGCCTGCAGAGATAAGAGGGAGGAGGATTTAAAAGGATAGTGTTTCCATAAATCAAGGCAACTGGTGACAGCTTTAAAGTAAGGGTCAAAAACATTGCGAGAGGTGTCGCTTGGATAAGAAGTTAATCCAAGTTTCCATCTCTCTGCCTTTAGTGCTTGTTCAAGTGGAAGTTAAAGATCCCATGGCCTTATTTCAGGATCATAAGAGATTGATATCCTACTCAAATTCTCTCTTTCAGCATCATCAGAGACCTCTGCACCAGTATCAATACACACAGATTTATGTGATTGCTATAAACAAAGGAACACATTTGTCTGCATACCATTGCTACAGTTTATTCAACTTGTTTGTGTAGCAGCAGAGAATGTTAAATCAGTAGAAGAATGCTGGGTCGTGTATATAGCAAAACCCATCAAGATGGGTTTGTAATGAGAGAGAGAGGGAAAAAAAGTTAAAACTCTCTATCACAGAGGATTCCAAGCAACCATGAAAACTAGGCATCAGGGCATCCCAATACCAACTGACGCAAACAAGAGGTTTTGCACAAATTTCTCAAAAAATCCCTTAGATACATGGTATATGGAATTATGTTTCCACATCATAATAGAAATTAATGTTTTCCACCCCAAAAAGAAAATGGCATTTATGCAATTCTCTTGGAAGTCTGAAACCAAACAGCTAAAATGCCAACATTATAATTTAAGGACTCAGATTTTGCTTAGCCTTACTTAGAGTAGCCTTTACTCAAAGGAACATCCTTTTATATAGGATTACTTTCTTGCAAATAAATTCAGCTAGTAGGTTTTGAAATGGAAAGTATACATATATAATTGGCCTGAAGAGGTGGGAATTGTTGCTTGTGTTTCAATGAAACGGAAATCAAACACCCGTGCTTCTCCCAGAACATATAATCAACAACATAGGTAGGAGCTCTGTTGTAAAAATGTAAAAAAAAAAACCTCTTTAAACTGATCTGTAGAAAGCAAACCTCTGGTTTAGTTGTGACTCAATCCTCATTCAACCTGCTGTAGTTTTCCTGGAGTTCAGTCAAGTTGCTAAAGAGCTTTCATGAGTAAGAAATCTATCAAGTGAGCTATTTTTGAAAGTAGATAAAAGTGTTTCCATCTTATTTTGTTTTGGGTTTTGTTTTTTTTTTTTTAAAAAAAAAGGATTCTGTGATAATATTGTTTGCATCAATAATTGTAGCAGATATATACAAACTAGCTAGTGAAGCCTGGTGCTCAGGAATGGGAAACTGAAGGCAGCGCTAATATGATTTCATTTCTGTAATGTTGCCATGAGTCTTACCCTTCTATTTTCATTATCCAAATGGAAAAGAGGGGAAAGAAAAGGTCAGGGAAGTGATATTTTTCAGTATTAATAGCAAAGAGGAAACTAACTCAAAGGCACTTAACAGCTGGAAAAACTGAAAATTCTGAGTCTGATTTTCCTCTTACACCAGTTTTACACCAGTAGAACTTACTCCATGGGATCATACTGTTGGACAGGTCTCAGGGCATCCTTCCCAGAATGATGATGAAGTGGAAAGGAGTTTCTTTAGGTGGCTGAGTTCCTGTCTAAATGACTATTTGAATGCTAAAGAGATTTTGCTTTAATTGTACTGTAGATTATCTGCAGTCTTGCATAGAAGCCTTTATTGTTCAAATCTAAATATAATAAATCTTGTTGGAAGACTCTTTGGCCTCCATTAAGTTAATTCTGACATATCCCAATGGAATGAAAGCAGTTATTTCTAAAAGGAATAATATTGCAGGTGGAAGGAGGAATTTAAGTGGCTGCTCTAAGGGAACACACAAGATGGAGAGGTTACGATGGGGGGAAAAAAATCTTGTGTGCCAATTCGCACAATCCCTGGGGTGGCAACAAGAAGATTTGCGTTTGTGTGAGATGATTTCAGTTTTAAATTGAAACACATGTGTCAGTGAGTTTGAAGCAAACTGACAGTGTCTTTTTAACAGAATTGGAAATTATGAGCAGCAAAAATGGCATGACCCTACAGAGCACTAATGTATAATCTATTTATAGAGATAACAATCAAGGAAGAATCAATAACATAAAAACAGTGGGGTTTCTTCCTAGGTAACAAGTAAATAAAGGGGAAAAAAGGCTTCCTGATTGATGCTTCAGTGATTCCCCAGATTATGGTAACTGTCTTTGCTTTGATGGTTAATTTCTGGAGGACACTGAGAGGTTGCTTTTCTGAAAAGGTGTTGAGGTGCCAGAAAGGCTTAAACATTTGAAAACTGTTCAGCTGCAGTCATGACAACTAAATGCAGATTCAATACTCCAATTAACTAATCTATGATTTATTACAGTGAGGAAGCTGTCAGGATTAATTCAACAAGATAGCAAAAAACAGTCAAAGGGGTCATTACCGATGCACTGAATGTTTAGAGTCATTTGAAAGACAAATTAAGCATATAATATTTTAAAATATGCAAAACTCTACCATTGATAGCACTTTTGAATTATGATGGAATGTTATTAGTTTAATCAGGGAACCTTTATATTGCATGAAGATTGTAACAGTTTGCTGTTACATGGATATTGTAAAGGATCTTTAAAATAGTCATGGGCAGTACAGCTATAGGTTTGGGAATTTGTTTAA
Source organism: Recurvirostra avosetta (assembly GCA_004023745.1). Classification (NCBI taxonomy): domain Eukaryota; kingdom Metazoa; phylum Chordata; class Aves; order Charadriiformes; family Recurvirostridae; genus Recurvirostra; species Recurvirostra avosetta. The sequence continues at coordinate 113,680 of SAYO01031905.1, forward strand.
ATTCCTGTGTTTGCAATAAGTATCAGACTGGCTATTGCAACCTCACTGATGAATGCATCACTCAGTGTAAATAAATCCCCTGTAATTTCTTAAGTGTTATTCTGTGTTATCCAAGAGTACAGGGAAGTAAGAGTGTCAAAATGTCAGTGAGAGGCAAGAAAGAAAACATCACCTGTCCCTTCTAAAGAAATAAATTACTTTCTATAGAAATATTGTATTAAAAAGTGACTCCAGGTAAATTACATTTATTTAAAAAAATTCATTGAGTGTTGATGAGCTGGAAAAGATTTAATAAGATGTTTCATGTGTTTGAATAAGTGAAAATAAATAATAATGATCCCCCAAAAAGAATTTTATTTGAGATAGAGCCAAAAAATCACTTGCTGATTTGAGAAAAAATATTTTGTTTTGAAATGGGAGAAAGAGCTCTTTTCAGCTGTGAACAAAGAAATCAATCATTCACAGTTAGCTGCAGATCTCAGAGCACTTTAAGCAAGAACCATAGTTCCCATATTGCTGGTAGGGTGGCAAATCGACTTCATTGCAACTGCTCTGCAAGTCCAGTGTGGGAACAGAGCTGGAACACGTTTGGTCTCCCCAGGAGAGTGAGGCCAAGCTGGCTTAATGAAGCTACTTTCAGAACATCGAGCTGTCTGTTTTCTGTGACAGGGAGCTCTCTGTGGGTTAAGTTACCCAACCGTGATTAAAGTGCTTGCAGTTCGGAGATCTCCCCATTACACACTACAGATCACAGTGCAGATTTCAGGTTTCACTTTTGAAACTTTGGCTTCAAATCACAGCTTGGTGCTCTGTCAGTCTTCCCACACTCCTACTTTGTTGTGTTTTGGGCAAACTTGGGGTCTTGGTCACGAATCAGTTACATTTTCAGCTTTACACTTGAGTTTCTGCCTCCAAGCTTCTGTGTGCTCCTGTCTGACATTTGATGAGCACAGGTCACTCCTCCTCTCCTGTTCAGGAGGACACATGTTGGTGTCCCTTATGAGGCTCATTGTATTACTGGAAGCTGCTCAGGCTTTGAGATAAGGGAAAGTCACCATTTGCCTCCCTTTTCATCAGGTGGGTGGGAATGGATGGCAGGCAGCTCTCATCTCTAATAGCCAGCACTAAGCAGAAAATAATCAATGCCTGTATGAGAGCTGGCGTCAATTGGTTTCATGCTCTCAGGAAAGATGTGGACAAGAGTTTGATTCCTGCCCTGCCCCAGGAGCGGCTATGCACTGCTACATGCTCAGCCTCACACAAGCTTAACAAATGAGCTCAATTCAAACTTTTTTTCTTTTTTTCAATAGCATCTTTTGTAAAATTCAATTCTATTCCTCCAGTTCCTATTTTCCAGGACAGTTTAAGTTTGCTGGCTGCATTACTAAAGTCAAGCTTTGGTTGGTTGGCATTTCTGTCCCTGGGGTGATTTGCTGGATTACTCTTCTAGTGCCTGTGCTTCTACACTGTGGGGACTGAAAAGTGCCAGAACAAATGCAGGAAGATGTGCCAGCTCTTGGTACACGCTGAAGAATCCCAAAGCAACAACAACATTTGGCAGTAACAGAAACATTGTTAATACGGCAAGCCACTAAAATCTGTGTTTAATCAGCAGAGCACCATCTCCCCACACTTGCAAGAGAATTTTCAAATGAGAAGGGAAACCAAAAGGCAAATTAAAGTGTCACATAGGCTAGGAACAAAATATGTGCTCCAAGGTTTAACTCCTTAGAGCAGAACTTCTCTTCTTAAGCCCCTTTTGTTTTACAAGTGGGAAAAGGATCATGCTCGGATGTACGTGTTTTTCTAGAATGTGAGTGAAATGACTGTATTTCAATTAAATCCCCAGACACCCACAAGACCATGCTTGTGTTGAAAGAATTAGAAAAAAATGGAGGTAGAAGAGACCTATTAAGGCTACTTCTGCTGGTTGACCAGCACCAAATTCTTTCCTACAGACAATTATCTAGTATTTTGAGTGGGATAGTGGAGTCACTGACAGCTCTAATGACGACAGCTCCTTTTGCTGTGAATAGAGGCATTTTCTCATCCACACGGACATGCTGCTCCAAATTTCTGTGCATTTGTCTATAGGTCTAATTTGTAACTTGCCACCACACACCACTGAAAAGGAAGTTTCATACTCAGAGATTCCTGCAATAGCATAGGAATGTAAAATAGTCAGCAAGATATGACAAAGGGCATACTGCATTGTTTCTAAGTTTCCTCTATTTCACAAGAGTGTTTGGGGGAATTATTGTTTCGTTTCTCTTTCTTCTTGCCAGGTTAGGTAAGCAAGTTGTTGATTTTAAGGTATGCAGAACACATGGCAATGGGAGATGTGAATGTGCCACTCTAAAAAGAAATGTAAACCCTGGTTTTCCATCCCAGGTCAGCAACACTATGAAGACAACTTCCAAGAATACAGTAATGATCTTGGTGAGATGCTTAGTCACATAGTCATCTGGGATTAATCAGTGTTGCTCACTGAAGATTGGTGAATTTACAGCGACTGAGGATGGAGTCCTTCTTTTTAGTCATTGGTGGTGCAATGATTGCTTTCCACTGAAAAGCAGTGGGCAGTTGTGAAACGTTTGCCAGGTAGATTTGAAACAAGTAAATAAAGTGCTATATGTGTAACCCTTCAGCCAGGCAGTCATATCGGCCAGGTTAAGTTTCTAGGAATCATTAATAAAAACTAACTGTATCCCCCAATGAGGATCTTGGTAATATTAGAGTGAACTATCCAGGTGCTCAATAAGATAAACTTCAGTTCTGCAATCAAGGAACCAAATAAACCACGTTTTGAAGGAGGACTTAGAAATGAGCAACAATAAAACAAATAGGATAATATACTATAAGAAGTTGTTCTTTGCCCAGAGTGGTTCCCAAAACATTTTAAGTCTTCTCTTCTAATGTCTTGGGAAGACAACTGCTTGGGCAACTGGCTGCTTCCCAGACACTCTATATTAATGCTCCATTCACAATTAGCAATTTGCAGGGTTTTGACAAAAGTCCTGAACTTTAGTAAGGACACATCTGAGTTTCAGCTGACCCAGAAATGTGAGCTGCCATTCACTGTACTGAGCTGCTCTTGCTCCACTAATCTTTATTTTCCGGTGATTTCTGCATTTTACTGAGAGTCCATGTAGGATGAAGGACCACACACAGTTCTTCCTGCTAGTATGAGGCTTAATAGTCTCTTCGATGTTTCCTTATGGTTTGTGACTATTGCACCTCTAAGCCACAAAATGTTGCCTTAAATTTGGGTAACACCTCAGCCCAGGCATGCCTAAGCATAATTAGTTTGTTCAGACTTTCACAGATTATTATTACAGCTATAATTTCTTCCAGGTTACAACAAGCTTACTTAAACAGAAATGTTCCCCAACATCTTAACGCAGAAAAATGCAAATTGAACATGATTCAAGCTTTCTCCTTAGACACTTTAGTTTAGCTCTTATCTTCACCATTAGATTCCAACAGAGAGCTCCTCCATGCTTGAGTTCCCTTTACTCTGAATGTGTTCTGTTGTTGGGGTTGTTTTTTTGACTTTTCAGGTTTCAAACATCAGAAGTACCCATCGGGAAATATCAAGCACTATTAGAAGGTAGATAGAAAGAGGCACACAGTAAACTCAAATCACATCAAAGATTCCTGGAAAGACCAATGTCAGGCAGAAGATAAACATACCATGCCCATACTGCTCATAGATGAACATTTAGTTCCTAAATACAACAAACAGAGGAGCAAGAACAAATTCTTGGCCACATTCTATCTTTCTTTTCCAAGGATTCTGTGGCATTGCTGAGTGAAAGCTGAGCTTTTGGGGGATGGGGTAAAAAAGGGGAGAATCCCGACCCTTTTAAGTACCCAATGCATCTGTAAAAATCAGACAATAAGGGATAAATCTTGTTTTGTTACAAGAACAAGATTGTTCATTGGCTTTATTGAGTTGCCCTGGTATAAAAAAAAAAAAAA
>SAYO01031905.1:120685-165331 GCA_004023745.1 Recurvirostra avosetta
TGGCATAGAACATTAAAGCCCTGATTTTACCGTGGGTGAGTCTCTGGGTGAATATCCATACCTTTAGCATTGTGTATGGATGCAATGGTCTACTGTGGGTGACTGGGTTGCCAGTGTTTAATATTTTGAAATACTGACCTAAATACAGAACTGTAAAAGCCATCAGGACATACCAAAAGTAAGTTATTCTCTCACTCATAAAAGAGAAACTGTATCAATGCTATTGTGTAAAATATTTAGATAACGATAGACTCTAAGTGCAGAAAAGGAAAAATCAAGCTGTTACAGTTAAATGATTTACACATATATTTCAATTAACGTGACCTTTATAGGCTTAATAGTTTGGGCTTTTCTCATTAACTTGTGGAACATTTTGTTCTTGCAGCAGAGTATTCAAGGTACTGAGTTACCACTGGCAATACCTGAAGAGGCATTACCATTTTTATTCCAAACATTTAAATAACCTCTGTAATGGGTCATTTGTTAGCTCACTGCTCAGATATCAGCCTGTTCCATGCTCTAGTTATAATGAGCAAGGATTTGTTTTCCAAGCTTTTACTGGGCCTTTGCTATGTACAAATCTTGTGACGAACACAGTGTCAGAGATATGCACTTTCCAAACTACCCATGACAAATATATTTGATCACATCACGTGGGAAAAAAAGAGATTTTGTTGCTTTGAGAATTATTTTGTTGGACTAAGGGTTTAGCTTTCAGTAAAGGAGGAAAGTGTTTTGTCTCTCATTACTTCTTCTGTTAAGAAAATTCAGCTGTTTCAGAACACTGAATTTTTCATTTAAGCCTGCTTTTTGCATTCTTGAAGAAGTGCCAAATGGACATCCTGGAGCCTGAAATACTCTGTTTATCCACAATGCATACAAAAGCTTCACAGGCCTCCTCAACCACATGCCTCAGACTTGAGCCCTCCTCCCCTTTGGATTTGCCTATGCTGAAATGGAAATGTATTACTACTTTCTGGACTGACTGGAAGTATTTTGCGTGTTGATGGTAGAATATCTGTGGTATCTCAACACCAGCCTCCTGAGGATTTGTTCTGTGTGTTAGGCTAACATGTTAATTTGAAGACAAGTTGGCTACACTGATCCTGTTATTGGAACTATTTATTTAGGGTGTGCGTTGTTGTATCTAAATTGGCACTTCAGAGAAAAAAGTTCCATGACCCATTATAATGTCTGTCACTACAATATTAGATTATTTAATTGTTTTTAAACAAAATAGAAACACAAAGAGAGTACAAGATGTCAATGCTACTAAACCCAGAACCTGAAATATCAGCTAGGTAGGTCATGACTGCTTTTAGAATTAGAAGAGGATAAGTTCCTTGGATCACCTCAGTCTCAGAGATCTTTTATCCAAATCCATTACTTTCTATATATGGAACTGTGAAAGTCTTCCTAAAGTCCCTGAGAAGCTAAAGGTTTTATTAATTCTGAAGAAGTTGAAACAGCCCAGCCACATACATCCAAACTCCTGACTATTGCTCCAAATTCTATCCTCCAATGCTCCAAATTCTTTCAAAAAATTCTATCCATGTTCTAAAACCATTGTAGAAAATAATTGTTCCATTGGCAAACCTGATGAAATAAAAGGATTGTAAAACTTCTCCACATGGATACTGTGAGGAGATAGGAATATTTCTAAATGGTTCTATAAATGCAAAGTATTATCAATTACCTTAATGGTCACTTCTGCTCATTACAGTAAAAGTACATCTAGTTATATACATTAAGCAGAAAAAAAAAGACATCTAGTTATATACATTAAGCAGAAAAAAAGTCTTTAGCCTGTAAGATAATATTGTTCAGTCACTGAACCTTTCCTCTGAGGCTTTTAAAATGCTTGGGGCACATTAAGGCCCTTAACCTTTTCCACTGATGGTTATATGAGCATTGTCCTAAGTGATTAAGGCTCACAATGATGCAGGGAAATGGACAAATAGCATCTGACAGATTGGGAGAGAAAAAGTCTGGGTTGGAGGAAGTATCTTATCACCCAGCTCACAGTCCTTGTCTGAACACAGACATAGCGTGCCAAGCACCATATTCTAAAAGAGGTCTGCTTTAGAAGAAATATCTTAGACAAGTAATGCATTGTGTTCTTTTTTTTTTATTTTATTTTTCCATTTTCAAGGGGTTATTATACACTTGATACTCAATGTGACTTATGGAGGAAGACAAAGCAAGACCAAATGAAGTAAGAAAGAAAATTCCCTCATTTTCTCCTACTTTCAGACACACATAACCTGGCTGGGATATTACCTGGCAGAGCAGATCTGCATTTGCAAGGAAATATGCTGAGATACAGGTATGATGTGCCTTTTTATCTATACAAGACATCTTCAATCCCACATTGTAATGGGCAACCTATTGAACATTGCATTGAATATTAGACATCATGGACATTCCAACCTATTTCTTCTGCAGGATTTGAAATTTTTCTCTGTGCCACACAAATGTAAACAGGATCTTTGCCACAATTTATAGCAAAGTAACAAAGGACAACATTGTTCACGTTGATTAGAAATTCTATCAGTGGCTGAAAGAACGTCTAGAAATAACAATGCTTCTTGATTCACAAAGCAACACCATAATGATGTGTTAGACACTCAAATATATTATAAATGCAATCAGACTAGAGTGTTTTGGGGGCTTTTTTTTTTTTGAGAAATCTTCTATTCTGTTTTAATATTTCCTACCAGGGCTTTTGTGAGAAAGCAGAACATGCAAACTGTGGATTTGAACATGCTTGGATGATAGAACAGGTTCTACTCAAGAAACCTTTTGTGGGAAACACTTTGATACATTGGACTTTAGGCTCATTTAAATGGATGTGTGAGATTTTTTTTATTCTTTTGTGGGTAATAAAAAGAGAGGTGGATGATGATTTCAGACCTGTATCAACCCAGGAATTCAAAGCACTTGTCTTCTGTGTAGATCCTCTGAGAGAAGGAAATGACCACCAAAGCCAAGTCTTTGGGGCTAGATTAAGGTGGGGATCAAGCCCACTTCCCCCATTTGTGAATCTTTGAGGTAATTTCAATGCTTATAAGAGGACTTATAAAGCTGCAGGCCCATATTAACAACATAAAATAGAATCAGTTTCCATGAATGAAAGTCAATAATTTCAAATATCAGGCAAGTCAGATCATATGTGTGCCATAGAACCTTTAGAAAATGTAGCAAGTATTAAAGTGATGTGAGCACTGACTGAGTATTTGGCAGCAACATGGGAAATAGTCATGTGTCTTTCATCGGTTAGATTACAGTTCAGTCGTACCAAAATTAAGGTGCAATTCATAAACTATGGAAATCAGTTTAAACAAAGTAATTTAAACTCTGTAGTTTAAATTCTCTTCAACACTTAAAATTAGAAATTGTCAGTTGTGGCATTTTTGTTTCTCAGTGCATGTGTTGCCATGGTTACACACCACAGTGTTCACACGGCTTCTTGGGAATCGGGCATCAACAACAGCTTTCTCCATCCCCATCACCTTGCATGGCCAACCCAGGCTGGGACTGACTGATCCTCCTGCTTGATTTGGATCCTGACCCTCACCTGCAGGTCACTGTCCCAGACTGGCCTCATCCCATCCCCATACCCATGGAGGTATCTGATGCCCAGGTCTGTGGCTGTCCCAGCTGCCCTCTGGCCTGCCCTGCTCCTGATTGAGGGGGACTGGCCCTGGCTGAGATGTTCTGCCCTGCCACCCTGAGGAGCCTCCTCATCTCCTCTGTCCCATAGGAAACAGCTGGACCTCAGTACTCCATGACACACCCAGGTGTCCTTGGTAATGCTTTCCAGACCTTTGCAATCTTTTGTTCACTATGTTTTGCATGAATTTCTTTTCATGGAAATATTTGCAGACCACTTTTTGAAGTGTTTTTCCCATCATCTGTGAGCAGGTGATAAGAAGTAATTCTGATGTTGTCACTACTGTCGTAGCTGATCTGGATTGTAGCTTTTGGAGTGAATGTAACAGACTAATTTACTTCTGTAACACAGGGTCATTTTTACTGCCTCCTTAAATCAAGGTAATGCAGGAATTTTATAAAACTGCACTGATGAGATATTCTGATCCTCTGGAAGTCTCTGAGTGCCCTGAATCTATCTCAGCAAAGAAGTCTTTCCAGATGCAAACCTGCATGGTAACAAATTGCTTCTCCTCTCTTTGCACTTAGGTGAAGGTTCTACAGCAATAATACCTGTCTGCATGTGATAACCTTTTTCATCACAATCTCTACACATTTCTTACTCTATGGTATATGCTCCATGTACCATCCTGTCACACGGCATCTGTCTTCCATGTGGCATCCCCACATTCAAGTCACACTCCTGCTTTTTGGCTCTCCAGCCAGAGTTCCTCCATGCTCTGAGCTCCTCCAGCCTCTGCCTCCATTTACACAGGGTAGAATTCACCTTGTTGAATCCATCTCCTGCACATCTTCACCTACCTACCATCATTTCTCCAGCTCCAGATGTCTGCCTTTATTTCCATTCTAGTCTTCCAGCTTCACTGCTTTTCAATACAAAGAGCAGTTCAAGCTTTATTTCCCTGAGACAGTGTAGTTCAAAGTCGTGAATTGCCTAATACTACCCAGGAGCAATTCCTGTTTCTTTCAGACCCTGAAGCAAACACTGAATTTAGCAAGAAGCACACCATATCTTTTGATCCCCTAATTCCTCTCAAACTATAGACACTGCAACAAACTTACTTGCAACACTGATTCATTTGGATTTTTTGCCTGAACATGTGTCGTGTACTTCTCCATATTTATCTAATCAGTTTGAATTCTGGATTTAATGTGAAGACAAGTTGTATTCCAGCTAAGCAAGAGAGTAAGGTTCTTAATTATAAAATTGGAAATACCTACAAAAGAAACGGATATAAATAATGAAACAATCTTAAAATGTATCTTACCCTAGCTGTCACATGGAAGGGTATTTCTCAACCAGTGAACCACGGAGCTGCTGAATGAATTTATTCTTTCAGAGTAGAGTATTTCCGCCTTTCAGTTACATTTGAAGATTTTTCTGCTGAATGTTGACAAAGTTTCAACCCGTGTCTTAGGCATCCTTTTATTTCTCTACTGTTTGAGAGCCCTGGGAATATCATGGCCTTTCTTCTAGCTGCTTGCTCTCTATCAGAATGCAAAAGGAATGTTCTTAAGCTTATTTGAGGATAAATCTCTTTAGGTACAGAGGAATCATGGAGTGCTGATTCTTGTATCTTGTTTGCCTTTTCTCTCAGGAAATCAGCTGAATTGCAGTGATAAAAAATGAATTACAGTAGTAAACCTACAATGTACCATTCTGTAAGCTACATATCATGAGATGTATTTGGCACAAGCAGCCATTTTATTTCTGGTTTACTGGCATATTATAGAGGCTGCATATAATACATTAATAGACTTTTGGGGCTGGGTCAGTGTGTCACAGTCCTATTCAGGGAAGCACTTAAGCATCTGTATAATATGAATCATGTGCTTAGGTCCCACAGGTGCCAATGGAAATTAAGCAACTACTCCAGAGCTGTCTTGAACAGAGATTTATTCTTAAACCATGTTCCTAAAATAAAATATTCTCCTTTACCCTAGTCAAGGCTGGAATAAACTAAAATGAAACACTTGTCATACAGGATTTTTGTTGATTTTTTTGTTGTATGTTTGAGTCCGGTTTTTAAAGGTGCTTTTTTAGAATACCTTGAAGTTTCCTATTTATTAAATGTGTTTGTCTACAATTATGCAAATATTAAAGTTTACTTAAAGCCTCTGAGACATATAACTGTAGCACTTTATACACAGATGGATCTGATAAGCTTTCACTGAAATATTGCCACCTTCGTTTCTGAAGATTGATTATCAACACATAGCAAAGGCACTTCAATTAGTTACACCCAGTGAAGATATACCAGCTGTATACCTATGTACCATAATAGTGTAGCCAAAGTCTCTTAAGTCAGACACCCTTCAACACCTTGCACAACTTCTTACCACTTCTTTTTGCTTTAAAAACCTAAGGCTTCTGTAGTTCACCCTTAGTCCATGCTCAAGCCTGTCTCCAAGCTTGGCCCATCTCCGCTGTAAAATTAACATGTGACAGTAGCCCAGCCATTCTGCTGTGAGAGGTTAGGCCAGAGAGTATTTCTGCCTCTCCTTACCTTTCCAAACTTGCTCCTTTCATAGCATGCAGGATGCAATCAGTGCTGCAGGACACACTCAGTGCTGCAGGACACGAGCTCAGTAAGAACAAAATTCTGGAAACAGCAACCCAACAATTCTCTAGTTTTCACCTTATAGCTTTCTGTTTTCAGCTTCCTTTCTACCAATGTTCCTCTTTCTCCCCCTCTTCTCCCCTCTCCCTCTCTCCTTCTGCCCCTCTCTCCTCTCAAACTTATGGACCTTTTCCTACAAGGCTTCCATCAGGGAACCAGTTTTCTTGTTCTCAAGAAACAAGCAGCACAAAGTTGGCATTCTCCTGTCACATCACCTCCCAGTTTTAATCAAAAAGCCTTTCAGGAACATAAAAATTAAAGGGAAATGAATTATGTTTCCAACCAGAAGCCAGAATTAATTCAAGATCTGTATTGGAGAACTAGGTGGTTCTTATTTCATTTCCAGGCTAACCAGGAGCCTGGGTCTCATTTTAGAACTGGTAATTTCTAATGCTGTTGGAAAAAAAACAGGCAGCCTGCTGTTCCCAGTCATCTTTATAATATTTTCCAGCACTGGAAATTGTTGACTAGCACGGCCTTTGAACAAAAACATTCACTATGCTAAATTTAGACTACAGTCCTGTAGCAAGTGTGTTTTAAAAGAGCAATTTCTACATCAGTACCAGTTTAACCACCAGCTGGATAAGAATAAGTCTTCTTTAGTAGCCGTTCAGAAAGTGTTCTTTTCTGGAAGGAAAGACATAGGTGATTTTTCCAGCTGGTACCTTTTATCTATACATGGAATCAGTGGTTTAACTAAGAGGATATTCAGAGGAACAGCAAGAGCATCCATAGGAATATCTGCTCTAACATGACTCAGCTTTGGGACCTCAGAGGTCCCAGTTATGCACAGTCTGTATGATGTGATCATTGGGTGCCTTAGGTGAAAGCACAGGGAACAGAAAACAGCGAAAAACACAAATGTAGGCCCTAGTCTGCGATTCAACTATAGATTGAATGTTTTAGAAGGAAATAGTTCTGAGTAGTGTAGGCATACGCCTTGTCTTTCCATTTGGCATTACTCACCAGAATTGAACGGTTTTAAAGATATAAAGGTTGACAGATTATAGACCACCACATGAACAGATATACCATCTGTATAATCCCAAGAAGGTGTCTGTAGAAAAGAAGACATTTGGATATACATCTGAATTCAGCTAATTTTTAATGAGCTCCAAGTAACTCATCACTCATACAAACTCCAAATTGTCTGCCAGAGCTACCTTGGCTCTCTCTATTAATGGCAGAAGAAATTTACAAAAACTAGATTATCCTCTACATGCCAAATGTGGAATTCCGTTCCAGATTAAGGATGCAATTTAGATCTCCAGAGTCATTTGAAATGGCCTAAAGTGTTACTTCAGAAGATCACTGGTAGGGTGTCATACCTGCCCGTTCTGTTTATCTTGAATATTCTAAAGCACCTCAAATGGCTTTAGATGCCTAAGCCTAGGATACTGAACTGAGCTTAATGTGTCTCTTTAGAGGTGAATTGAACTGCTCAGTAAATTCTATTGATGGTGTTGACTATATTGTCTAAATAAAAAGAGAAATTGAATATTTATCTCACATCCAAGTGCTTTTTATGTAAGTACTTTAATCTTGATCTAAATACCATTCCAAGTTTATTTTTTGAAAGTGCCATGGTGTCTACATTGTGTGAAGAAAGGAGGCACACTGGATCTTGAACCCACATCACCAGAGGCTGAAAAATAAATTTGTGGCTGAAACAGACATACATAGGCAGCCAAGGGCTTTTAAGGAAATGAGGTAATATTGGTAGATCCACTGATCAGTAACAGTCATCAATGGTCTCAGCTTGATGTTAGCTTGCTTATTGGTAAGCAGCCCAGAGAACAATTTTAAGGAATTATTTGAAAGTTAAAGAGATGGCCTTGTGGGTGTGGCATGACAGGCAGCATGAGAAGGAATATGAATATGTTCTTTCTGAAGTTGAACAAATGACCATATTTTGACAGGTTGGGAAGGAAAGTATTTCCGTACTTGTAAGGTTGGGGTTTGAGTTGATTCCACTAAACAGAGCTACAAAAAGAAGTCTTAAAAAATCATACAGTTTTCTAAAATGCACACATTCCAATCAGACCTCTTCCATGGGATTTCTGGTATAAAACTGGTGATTATATTGGAATTTCAGAAACAACTTGTAGGACTCCCAAAACACAGGGAGGAGTCCCTCCCAGGGCTGGAATATTAAGTTGGCTGGAAGAGTTGTTGGCTTTACAAAACATCCAGGACCATATTGTGATCATAATGAGATTTTGTTACATTTTTTAAAGATTTACATGAGACCTCTGCAGGAATACGGGCCACTTATCAGATAACTCACAGAAAAATAACTTGTTTAGTGTGACAGGCTTTCTCTGAGGCTGCCAGATACATTCCATGAGCACATGTAGTCTGACTTTTAAAAATGCCATTTCTTAAAACATCAGCAGCTGATAACTATGTAAAATGTCATTGCATTATGGAAAATATAGCGGTACATTTGTTGGAATCATTTATTTCTACTCAGATCTATGTTTAAAATACAAAGAATCAAGTTTCATTTAATGCATTCATTGCATTCGTTGAGCTCTATGGAAAGATACAAAGTGAAACTAATTCTGACAAGTCAGTCTAATAGAATGAACTCTATCTAGAGTATACTTTATTCCAATTCAGCTGTTAACAACCCTACCCTGCAGCCTCAGGTGTGAATTTTAATACTATGATGAATCTTTGTGGGGAAAGAGACTCCCTGACACTAAAGTTGTTTATACGCTTTTGGGATGTTAATGGTTCAGGTATGGATTCAACGCCTCCACAGTTCTGAATTATGAAATAATCGCTGCAGATTACTGTAACTGTAACAGATTTCATCTGTTCTTGTAAATTCTTCTATAGGTTGTCAAGCTGGCTCATGTTGGATGCAACATATTTAAAGGAAAAAACATAGCACGCCGGTAATCGCATATAGGAAGCTGACAGGTTTCCTTAATAAAATCCCATCTTTCATGAGTGCCCAACACCAGCAACTGAATTTTCTTGAAACAGATAATTTTTTTTTCTTTCTATTTAAACACTAGAGTGATGTGTCAGCACCAAAAAAGACTCTGCTGGGAGCGGATAAGTCTGTTGACTGTTGAACAACTAAAATCCCTTCTTATTTCTTTTTCAAAATGGACCCTTGTGTGTATGCTAAAACTGGTTAATTTATATCAGAAATAAATTTATAAATATATTTTCCTTTCAGTCACAATAATTAGGGTCCAGAAACTGAAATATTTCAGGTTTTTCTTCAGAACTTGTTGGAAAATTCAAGTAAGAGCATTAATTCAACAGTGGCTAACTGAACTGGGATTGTTTTGAAACATTTCCAGTTCAACGACCATTTTGCTAATTCCAAGAAAGGTTTAAGTGGATTTTTCCCTAGAGGTCTACAGTTCTAGCCTCCCCCTCCCTGTAAAACAGTCAAGTCACAGCTTCCATGCTCTTACTTGGAAAAGAGATTCATCTAGGTGGCTGCAATACCTGAGTCTCTGAAGTTCCAGTCCTGTAGCTGGGCTAAACTTAAATTCACAGTGAGGAGTCCGGTGGCCCCAAACCTGAATTTTCAGGAACAGAGTTAGCATTTACTTAGTCTTTCATCATCTTTCATGATTTCAATGTCTTCAGGGATGTTCTTCACTGAAAAGAGATACAACTGTTCAGTGAAATACGCAGTTTCGGCCAATTGCACCACCATTAGTTTTAATGAAACTTCAAAAACATGTTTCCCTGTACACCAGGGTTTTGTGAATAAGGAGAAAAAACAAAACCCTGAAATAAACACTACAGAATTTCAGATCCACGCAATACTTTGGAAGTGTGTGATTTTGATCTGATTGGACTAAATCCATTCTTGCGGGAAAATGTAACTTCTCAGAAACTGGACTGGCTGCCTTTTGTTAATGCCAGTTTTCTTTGTTGCCATCTTCAAAAATGGTGTTGATTTGGAATGGGAAAGTTGTCCTAACCAGTTTATAAAGCTGTTGCTGGGGGAAATAAAGATGAACTTTTCCATACTCCTGAAATAAATGCTTCATACTCCTGAATGGTTCTGGATGCCTGTAGGTCTAACAGCTCAATGACTTGAGTACACAGACTAATTAGGATTTAGGCAGGTTAAGTTATTGCACATTCACAATAATGTCTACATATTTGTGCTTATCTTGTTTCAGATGTGAGGCAATGCAAATCAGTTTAGAGATCTTCACAACTAATTTATAACCTCACAACTGGGGGTGGGCTAATAATATCCATTATTGTCCAGACAAAAATTTGAGTTAGGTGGCAGAGAGTAATTAGCTAAACTATGATAATCCAATCTTGTATCCTATGTCCTGATACTATTATTTTGAATATTGGATAAACAACATGTATGCATTTCCATTTTTGTCTTTCTCTTTCTTTCTTTCTCTCTCATGTAGTTGAATAAATTTAATTTTTTCCTTACCCTGTGTTACACACCTGAAAATGTGAAGCGTTCCAGAGACAGTGGTTTAATTGCTACTGGATCTAATCTCCGTACATCCATAGGCTTTGCTCTAAACAAGACATGATGTGCATTACCTCCTTAATGAAGGTAAATTATACCTCAAAATGATAGTAGTTCTATTCTTGTTAAGGTTTCATTATTATTTTTTTTTCAAGTTTTCCAAGGATTTTGGGCATATCAATCAAAGTTTGCTGTCAGACACACCTTCTAAACGAAACACTACCTTATTTTCTTATCACGTTTGGAAATGAGTCATTTTTCCATGCCTTCTTTCTCCCCTACTCTACAGAAATGGACTTGTTATCACTTAAAAATACATGTTGTTTTCATGAGGTGAGATAAGTGTTCCCAGATATATTCATGAAACTCCCTCCAAGCTGTTGGGGTTATCTTTAGATCAAATATAGCAATACTTTTGGTTTGAATCCAAGAACTGTCAATTATCAGCAACTCTGAAAGTCCTGGAAAAAACCACTTGGCCTTCTCTGGCTTGTGATTTTCTCTTCATTCATCCCGTTATGTTCTCCACTATAACAATTAGTTTCTTTTCCCTCTCTGACCAACATTGTCTCTCTTCAGTTTAACTGTTCGAAATATCATTTTCTTCTTTTAGTACTTCAAGGAATTCAGTCCTCTTTGAATCCTACTCCTGCTTTCTTTTTTTCATGACTACATCAGGCAGAACACTTGTCATCACTTAACATTTCTTTCATTGTTGAGCCCAGCCCGTACTACTGACAAAATGTGAACGTCTTTCTCATTAGCCTTCATGCCAGGCTTCATTGCCCACTCATTAAGTCTTCAATCAGCACACATAAACCTGTGCCCCTGCATGTGCAACTGGAATCCCTAGATAGAGCAAATAAAATTATCGTTATAGACCTAAGATGATTCTTTTAAAATTCCTGTTGTGAAATAAATAGAGCTCTTCGATAGCTGAACAGATTTGGAGTAGAGTCTTCAGGAACATTTCCTCAATCACTTTAGTGCTATGTGCAAGTTCCTAATCACATCTGACAATGAAAGTATAAATGCTTGTGTTAGGATTTCTGCAACAGACATCAATAGCTGAGTTTGCAAACGTCAATAGACAGAAATAAGCACTTCCAGGGTGTGATACACTTGACCTATTTTTGACATCTGTTTTAAGATGTGATGAAATGCACCTCTGCTAACTAACTCTGCTGTCTGCAAAGAGAGTCTCAGGTGACCAGCCACAGATTTTGATTCCTAGATTTTGTCAGTTGTATCATATACTTAACTCCACTGTGCATGAATAATTTGAATCCTTATACTCGAAGTATATAAAGGCAACATCAAATAAACTATCATTTTAAGCCGTATTAAGAAGAGATCAAAGCATTGACATTTACCAAGAACAGATAGGTATCAATAACATTAATGAATTAGTGGTATCAGCCCAGTGTAAGATCCAGAGCTTGAACAAAGCCTCAGAATGGTCAGCCAAATTATTAGAAAGTTGGTAGTTTTTCAACCAGAACAATATTTCCTGGATTTATTCAGAAGATCCATTGTATTAAACCACTGAATAACACAGTCGTCTTTTATTACATTAAAGAAAAAAGAAATTCTTCCCTACAAATCTGTTTTAATTTGACTTATAGAAGATTCCTTTCAGAACTTTATTGATCAGTCTAATGGCAAAAAATGGATGGTTTGGATGAACAATTCCTGTCTTCTATTCCCAAACAATGATTTATTTATTTGTGCCGAAGTGAAATTATAAGGTCTGAGTTGAATATTTATATCGGCATAAGGCTTTTACAAATATCTTCTTGGCAGATAGGATTCACACAAAACGTATATTTGAATTAAGCCATCAGACTAGTCACTGGCCAAGTTTAAATTACATATTACATTGTCATTTCTCTAGATCTGATGCTGCTAATATAAAACTGATGGACTGTAACAGATGACCTTTTTTTGATTTCCTTCTTTCTGATCAAACACCCTTTTCTAATCACAGTTTCCACCAAAGCTTGTATTTTAATATATCCACTTTCAGTCATACGAACTATAAAATATTTTTTTTAATTTTAAAAAAACAGTTTAAAAGTGCTTGTACACTTCAATTTAACATAAATCTAGAAGTGTTGCATGAGATAGAATGAATGTCATGGCTCATTAACTTGGGCTGATAATGCTTGCAGGACTATAAAGTTTTGTTTTAACCAATAAACAAATACCTCAATTTATTAGACTTCCAAGATAGTCATGAACTTTCCATGCAGATTTATTTTTCCTATTTAATGTGAGATTAGATAGCCCATTTCCACTAGCAAGGTCTTTAAAGATTCCACTGGGACATACTCTTAGAATTTAAGGCCCTAGTTTGCCAATGCATGAGAGCATGAATAAAGCCTGGTCAATGTTTGAAGAGTTAGATTGGTTTAAATGGGTTTTGTATCCAACATATTTAAAACAATGACACACACAAAAAAAGATTCTTTAGAGTGATAAAAACCAAAGATTTATTCCCGCAAGCTAAATGTGGGTTAAACTGGGTTAAGTGCATCTGTATTAGGAATTTCCTCCTTTTGTCTACAAAGGTTTGGAGCTGGAAGTGTTTTAATGAGCTTTATTTAGGCATAGAAGCACTTTCAGTCATGTAGAAAATGTCAAATTCCCAGTATTGAGTGCAATGATTGACAGTGCATTTGTGCAGTATTAGACACAGAAAGTGGAGTTGGGGCTTGGTGATTTTTATGGCTGGTAAGAATTATTCCAAAAGAGTACTTTTATAGCAAAACTTGTGAATGTGTCTCAATATTGCAGCATTTACAATGAAGTTTATCATCTCCAATATCTTCTAGTATTTTCTTTTGGAAATGTCAGCATAAAACTATTACACTGTTTAAAGATATAAGACTTTGTGGCCAAAGTTATGAATTTCCTTAATAGAGCATTCTTTCTTCACCACATTAAATGGACGAAAAATTCATTTGTATTTCACAAGTTTAAGAATTTAAATAGACTTAACATAGTGATACACTTTTTGTTATCATTACTATTTAATGACCTCAGGGCTTTAGTTGTACTGAACTTGTTAGTACTTCAATTTCACTGAATATTTTTGTTCATTATATGAATTTTAGTTGAACCTCCTTTTGATGAAATGGGAACTCTCTACCTTCAAAAAAATCAGTGGGAACCAAGAAATAATTGAAGAAGCAAGGCAATTTTATCTTAGCTTCAGAATATGGACATGAGCATTCAAATATTATCTTCGGGTTCAGCTAGTTCTAGTCTCTACGGAGCAAAGCCAACAGAAGAGAGCTTCACTTCGAAAGAGCTTACTTCCATACCAAGTACTGAAGCCAATCTTGTTTAGTAGCGACAATTAATTAATGCCAGAGAATTTTCCTCTTCTGCAGAGTTCCTGTTCATCATCCTTCTCTGTATATGAAGGTTTTTTGGCCAGGCACTGCTGTAGGCAAGCCAACATCTATAAGAGCATTACTTACTTATGTCAGGAAGGATGTCAGGGAAATACAGGAAAATGCTTGCACACCTCATAAATGCAGTATCATATTTATTTCCTTGAGCTTTTTACGATATGTATCCTCCAGCACTTTTCAGCTGCTTGTGCTTCTTGATAATACTTGATCACCTACTACTACTATTTTAAAATTTTGTGACTATTTGGCGATGAACTTGTTTAATTACTGTCTGTACTGGGTCTGGCTAGGATGGAGTTAACTTTCTTCATAGGAGCCAGTATGGTGTTGTGCTTTGCATTTTTAGCTGAAACAGTGTCGATACACCAATGTCTTGGCTATTGCTGAACAGTGCTTTCACAGCACCAAGGCCTTCTCTCCAACCACCCACATCATGGCCAATACACTGGTGGTTGGGAGGGGACATAGCCGGGACAGCTGATCCAAACTGACCAAAGGAATGTTCCATACCATATGAAATTGTGCTCAGCAATAAAAGCTGAGGAAAAGGGAAGGTTTTAAGGGCATTCGTGGTTATGGCATTTATCTTAGCAAGAAAATGCTATGTATACTAAGGCCCTGCTTTCCAGGAAGTGGCTGGACATCTGCCTGCTGATGGGAAATAGTGAATAAATTCCCTTTTTGCTTTGTTTCCACACACAGCTTTTGCATTTCTTATTAAACTGTCTTTATCTCAAACCACAAGCTTTTCTGTCTTATTTTCTTCCCTGTCCACTTGAGGAGGGGGAGTGAGAGAATGTCTCAGTGGGGATCTAACAGACAGCCAAGGTCAACCCACCACACTGTCAATTAGGTGGAGCAAAGTAACACCCAATTAAGCGGAGGACTCATCTAACAACATGACTTTGCTGACGCCAGCACAGTCAGAGGTAGTGTTCCCTCTGACTGCCTGGTTTACCTTGCAGATAGTTTTATTTTCCAAGACAGAGTAAAGAATATATTCTCTCTAGTAAGGTTGTCCCCTTTCTCTTTAAGCTCTTGTTTTAAACCTTTTGTAAACATTTCTGTTTAATTCCAGAAGGTGCCTTCCACTTTGGCAGTGTGTATTCCCTCTTAGGTAAGACGCCAGTGAAGCCATAACCCCGACTCCCCCAACAAGTGCCTTTAATACTGTTAGAATGACTTTCTGTGACATATGAAACCTTTTTATGTCTGAAACACAATAATTTCAAAATGTGCATAAAAAATGTTTACAGGCCTTTTAGTCACTTGTTTTGTGATGAAATCTGAAGGTCTTTATTTATCATCTGTAGAGTCAAAAAATATGCATACTAGAGGAGCAGAAAAATAGTTTTAAATTTATTGTTTAGCTAATGCTCATTTGCTTGCTAATTCTAGTGTGTATTTATGAATATGTGCAAGGAAATATGAACGCTGACTAAAAGCATAAAGGTCTGGTCATCATCCTGTGAATAAAGCTACTACCTTAATATCAGAGAGGAATTAGCAACTTATGTGAAGTTTAGTTTTTTCTAATATTGATATTCTGTATTCAGGCAAAAATGTGTATTTGTTTGTAAATACTTATATGTCTTATTGGCCAGGCCAGCTCAATATCATCTATGTATTCTTGATATCATCTTGCCACTCTTCAGCAGTGTAACTGACTCAGTCCAGTTTTTTTGGAGAAAATTCCACAAAACTGGTAGAATGACACGTATTTCAGAGGAAAGGGAGCTGAAGAGAAAGCAAGAAAATAGGGACCACTTCCATGCGTGTTTAGAACACCTGACAGTTTTAGCAAGGGCTGTCATCATTCGTATGTCAATAAGTCATTTGCTGTCAAATAGAGATACTTTTCAGCGACATGATGGTACTCTTCAGAATTCTGAATCTGTGCCAATATATAAAAATGGCAACACCCTAATGGCTTCTTTTAGTGTTAAAACAAGGGTAGTAGAGGTAAAACATAGAAATGAGAGAATAAAAGAGGGTTTATTTCTTTCCTCCCTCGCTCCCCAAGATTGCCACTCCAACACCATGAAGATGAGGGAGGAGAAGTTGGAAGAGACAAAGAAAGAAGAGAGAAATAAAAAAGACACTAGCAAGGCAGAAAATCTGAAATGCTTCACCAGATCAACTCCAAAATCCTTGAGGAAGTTGCAAGCCTCAGGGGACCAATTAATTTCAATTCAAATTAAAAAAACAAAAATCAGCAAAATCTGTCTTAAGAAGATCACAGTTCTCAAACTAGGGGTAAGAGGATGGAGAGAAAAGAAGAGGGGACGCATTGCCAGGCAGATTCCCACAAGAAGCACTGGCAGTTAGAGTCAAGGGGAAGAATCTCTTGTAGAAGTCATTTTGATTAGGGGCAGAGATGGACCACACAAACAGAAGCAACAGATAGGGGCTATAGTTCCTGGGAGCCATAGACCCAAAACCATTATTATTGTGTCCTATCCCAAGGCTTCCCATTGAGAAGCAAAGAAATACTATTTTGAGAACCACTGATCTATCTGGAAAAAAATTTCTGTTGAAGCTGTCTGAAGAATAATCCCTCCAGTACCCCTTGTTGCTGCCTCCAGGGAACTTGTTGGGTGGTGAAACTGGGTGGTCCAGAGCCTAATAGATTATTGAAAGCCTGGAGAAGAGGGCTATATTTTCTGAGCTATGCCAAAAACTATTAAACATGATGTGAACAAGTCACCTCACCTATCAGGCATCATTCTTATCCCAGCCAGAACTATACCATCAAACAAAAATTCTCTCTTCTTGTCATAATTAGCCATCAGACTTAGTATACACATTTCCTAACCTCATGGTTCCCCCCCTCCCCCCCCCTCAGGATTTCCTTATTCACCTGTGATAAATCCAGTCTTCCTTGTCTTCTGACATTCTCTCCTCTTCCAGCTGTGTATTTCCGGGAGTTTCCTTAAGCCACATGTCACACTGTAAAGAAAATAAAAAAATATGTGTAGTCACTCTCTACGGTGCTTCAGAGAACAGATTGTATAGCCAAATAGCTCTTATTCATGGCAAAAGTAGTATTAAGCTGAAGCTCTGAACACCTTGAGGTCAAAAGCATTTCCAGAGAAGCATATTAATGTGTCTATAACTGATTTGCACAGTGACAGCTTGTACCATATTCGGTGATTCATTCAAGCTTCCTATGTTCCCCGTCCATCCTTACACAGGGCTTAAAAGATAGGCAAAGCTTTGACAATTTCCGCTACTGGGTGAGTGTTATCCAAAGTGTACAACATAAATCAGGGCAGGGGTTGAATAGTTGATTGTCTCTGTTCTAAATATTATCCTTTCAGCAGTACAGAAAAGGACTCCAAGCCCTGAGGGACTCTTCAGCCATGATTGTTGCAAAGAGACATAGTTCTTTTGAGGAAACCAGAATGCTTTCATTAACTAGCCAGTCTCTGAAGCTGAATCTTTATCAAATTTCTGAAGTTACATAATATCCCTTTCTGCTACTAAAAAAAGAAATGTGAATGAAGTTTTTGTACTTTTCTTGGTGGTTAGACCAATATCCCAGGAAACACAAAGGTTGAGTGTATGTACCATCTGAACGGCATTCAGGAAACCATCAGCATTTAAGACCATACTTTTCCCAAGTTATTCAGAACCCTTTTACTGCCATTAGTGAGAGGAAAACTAGATGATGGCTGGTTATGGAGTGGTATAAAGCACAATGAGTTTAATTGTGTATTTTGTAAGTCCTCATATAAGTGAGGGGAGAACAAAAGTGGCTTTAAGTTACTTTGATGCTTTTTATACCCTAGACCCTGCCAGAGACCTGACTAGTTAGTAATAAGTTAGAACGAAGAAGAAGCAGTTGTGTGCAAAGATAAAGTTAATCCAGGGGTTTCTTGACTGGAGCTGCTCTCAGTTTCAGTCAAAAGCAAGTAACACAGTTATGTTAATGCAGTGTGTGTGTGTGCGCACAAAGAAGGGGAAGGTCTTAATTTAAAATATTGCAGTGGATTTAATAGAAAATGTATTTTTCAGGTATTTCTAAATTTGGTGGATGAAAACACTAAGAGATTCCATGGAAAGTTAGTAAAACTTATCAACTCACTGAGGTTTGTATTCATTATGCTATTTATAAAGTGTGTTTTATACTCACATTTTCAGAATTCTTAAAATGACTCCCTCTCCAATTTTAGGACAATGTCAGCGACTGTTGGGTTGCATGAAGAACTGCAGTAGAGACCCAGCATATCATCTCTGAAGGCAGGGGAAATCCAGAGAAGAAAACAGATGGGTGAGAGAAACAGAGCTTCAAGGAGATGTTTAATTTTCAGTATGGAGCAGAAAATTCAGTTCAACTATACAGTTAATCTTGGCTAACAGCTAATATATAAATTATAAGCTCCAGTAGATTTCTGTTAGGATAGCACTATTTTATAGCTCTGTAATTTCCCACTAAATCGGTCAGTAGGTTTTAGTGTAGCAGACCTCCCAAGAGTGGCATGTTAGGAAAAGTAAGCCTGATGTAGATCTGTATCTACACTGCAAGTCCAACCATGCCCTAAACCTGCTGGGCTCCCTAACACTAGCTGAGGCAATCCAGAGTACTGATCAGAGATTAAACCACAAGAACAAAATGCAAATTAGCACAAGAATTTGTGCATTTCCTTTTAGCTCTTGAAGAAGCAAAAGGATATAGCAAACATAGCAATAACGCAGAACCAGACAGGCAAAAATTCAACATCACAAAGAAATGTGAAGAGAGATGTAAATGTAATTGCTAATGCTAGTAGGTTTTAGCTGTGATTTGGAGCTCAAGTTTTCTGATCTGTCATCACTGGTGCTGTAAGCCATTGAGATTTGGTCCATTACACAACTTTTCCCTGAGATGTAGGATACTTTTCTCCCCTTATCATTTTTCTTTCAACAGAACACGTTATGAAACCCACAGCTCTGAATTGTAAAGATAAAGCACTAGGTACAGTGATAAGAGTCTAAACTGGTAATAACCAAGGAGAAAAATTTGTCAATAAAGGCAGCCCTAACTATATGGAAACTAAATTACACCTATAGCCGACAGTATCTAAATGCCTGGATTTCTCTTCATTTCCTGCAGAGAAGGAAGACAGGGAAAACCAGACTGCTTTATATGGCCATGCAGATGAAAGGATTACATTTCATATTGTCAAATGTATGAATGCAGATTATTAGCTTCTAAAAGTAGTTGTTACAGTCAGTGGGAAGAAAAGGAGGGAAAATGAAAGATCAAAAAAATAAACAATACCACTGCCTGAGCATCACCATGCTTATCCTGTTCTTGGTGAATTACTGTAACTCTGAACCTTTACAAGCCTGTTTACCAAAGTAAAGTTTTTACCAAAGTAAATTATGCAAGCTTCTCTATCCCAACAAGAAGACAGATTGTCCTGCTCGTCATAAGGGATTAGGTAATTTCCTAGATTTGTTCTAGACCTCATTAAATAACAGGGAAGAGCACAGTCTACCCTGGTTATATGATTTGCAGGAATATAAGTTGTGCTAGTTGATGATAATGGGGGTTGGTGGTAGTTATCGCTTACCCCTGCATACCAGCTCCTGAACACCATTATCAGTGGAGAAACTAATTCATCTTTTTTTGTTTGTTTTCCAGGCAGTTTTTAATTTTGAGTGCGGGAAAGATTTGATTTCAAAAGGCAAAACACCTGAAAATTAAAGTAGTTTGAAGATGAACTTCCAATAAACAGTATAAAAACACTGGAGCTGAATCATGGTGAAAACGAATACATATATGTTGTATACGCACATATATGTCTTTCAGGATTGGCCCAAGAACTCTTGTAGGACCTCTGGATTTAAAGGCAGCGTAAAACTTCCTCTTACCAACTTGAAACAATCTGTAAAGAAGAATGACAAGAAAACTAAAAATTTTTATTTCATTTCCTGGCATATGCTGAAGGATTAGCAAAGCACGTTGAGGTCAAGCAAATGTGTCCTACTGGCAGAGGCCAAACTTACTTGTGTGTTGCTCCTACAGTCTGCTTTGGCAAAAACAGAGCAATCACAGGTCAAACAGTGAGCTTCTGCCTTCCAGGCAGAGGTCTTGAGTTTATGGCCTGCCCAATAACCCAACTATTGAAAAAGTTAAAAAAAACCCAGGAGGGACAGCTGAACCCCTCTAGGCATAAGACATCACTTTTATGGGTTGCCCATGAAACAAGCAAGTTTATCGATCTTAAGGGTGACACATCATTTAAGCCTTCAGAATAGAACTGTAATTGTTCTCCAAACTAGGCTGAATTTCATTTTATGTCTTCCTGATACCTGCCATCATACACATAGGTTTTCCTTCCAGCCATTAATATTTTGTCCCCTTCAAGTCAGAAGCACTGACACACAGCATGTCTAATAACTGGGACATTATTATGAAGAGGTATTTGATGACTGATCTTCTGCAAAATATTCCCTAAAGATTGACCTGAAGCATAGCATATTGTAATCGCCTGTTCCCCCTCAAATTTCTCCTTCAGTCACTTCTGCTATGAATTGTTGGGAAATTCCCAGCTGGCAATGAACATTAGTGATTATGTCAGTAGGCTTATGTATATCACAATTTATAAATATTAGTCTTCTCAAAACTGTTTATTTGGCTGTACATGTAACATATGTTACATGTGTGATTTTAAATATTTGAAAGTTTAAGCTATTTAGAAATCTAGGCTCTTTCCAGCCCAGGGAGAACAAAATAGACATCCCAAGGAATGATTCATCTTGACATAGGAGAGGACTATGAGGTGGGTGGGAACAAGCATCTTCTGGAAGTAGCTTTTCCTCTGTTGTCTGTGAAGGTAGACTAAAGACTACAGCACTGAAGGACCCAGCACAGAAGGCAATGTTGTGTGGGATGAATTACATTTCACCTGTACGTGCCAAGTTAACACTTCAGGTACCAGCAACTTAATCATCACTATTTATTGATAAGAAAGGAAAATATGGCTCATTAAACTGAAGTAAAAGGAAACTGAAGCAAAGAAAGCAAGCAATTTCCAGGTATAATATAGAAAACCTCTGATCTAGGAATTGCACATCCTATTTCTTAAGATCTTGGGTAACATATTGAGGTTTCCCTATCATTCCTAATATCACTGCTTACTAGATCTTATAAATATGTTGTATATTATATACTTTCTAATTATATATACTAATTTTTTTTTCCAGATATAAACTCAAATGAGAAGCTGACCATATATATCAACGTATTACATTGACACCAACTCCCACATAGTACAGTACTGAGTCAAGTCAAGGGCCTTGTAAAAAAAAAATATTATGATAAAGGTCAATTTCAGATTCCAAAGAATAAAAGACAGTGTAACTGTAGATTCCCAAAATGAGTAACTGAAACACCATTTTGACTGGGATTGCTCTGCCTTGCAAATGAACTCAAGTGATACATTCCTTATTCCTATTATGTCTTCCTGGAAAATATTTGTTCTAATTTAATTAATTCAGCAGAGTGCATTAATGGCTGCAAAAAAGAGGCTGAGAAAATCATAGGACCAAATCAGAAGAGTGGAAGAAAGAATTTTTCCAGCACAGAAGGCATTAAATGAAACATTTGAAACTTTTACAAGTAAAAACTTCAGTTGAGGATCTAGTCCAGAATTAACCAGCATAACTGCACTAAAATCAAGGTAGCTAAGCCAACTTGCATCAGCTGAGGACCTGAACCAGTATCCTTCTGTGAAGTAATATTCTTTCTGTCTTCCAGAAAACGTTACTAGGAGTGTGTGAGATTTTGCAGGTGTATCAGTCTTTTAGTGTACAGTACTAGTTACAAGATATGAATCTGAAATATCCTTACCATATTTACTTATCTTGGTGTTGGTCCATCTGGAGTTTTATTTCACCAAAAGCAGCAAAGCTGAGCAGTTGTTGCTTCATTTTTTAATTTATTTTTTCAGTTTTCCTAATGTCTTTCATTGCTCAGTCTCTTAATTTTTGCACATACTTAAATGTATAATTTAATTCATGTTTGAAACTGTCTGAATTCATTTCCATCTGTCTAGCCACCTAGGAGTGGTTCCAACTGCCCTTTATTATCTTTTGCTGCTACTTTTACCCTTTCTCCACAAACCGGCTGCTTCTTTACTGCTGTTCATCCTACACATAATATTGGCTGTTGCCAAATGGAGACCCTCCATCACCTTACCAACTGAATACCTGTCCATAAGGATGTGTTTGGTGTTCCATAGCTGTTCTGTGAAATATTTTAACCAAAGATAAGTCAGCAGTATAATCATATGAGATCTTTGTTTACACTTTGGAATACATGTTCTTTCTTGTTTCAACTCCCAGGCAAACAGATTGTTATCTGCACTGAGTGAAAGTTTAACGACTGATATACCTTGGCAATAGCACTTTTACCCTGAGTCATGTGTTAAAAAAAACAGCTATTGACATTTTATTTTGAAGAGCTAAGGCACCCAAAAGTTTTACTGGCAATGACTAAGTTGCTGAATATTCCATTTGGAACAAGAAAATAAGACCTGCATTTTGGATAAGAAAAAGGATCAGAGGAGACATGTCTGCACATGCAAACACACACGTGCAGCGTCAAAGTCTCTGTTTACCTTCATGTCTCTGCAGGGAGTAGCCTTAAAACACATCCCAAGACCATTTAATAAATACAGTTAATTAAACTTTCTTTTGGAGCCAAGGTTTCAAACTATACTAATTTGTAGTAATATTTATCACACTGAGTTCTCTTCAGGGATGCCAGATGGATATGCTTTAGCACACATGGAACTGCTCAGACAAAATATCTTCTCCAAAAGGTAAGAAATTGACTGTATTCTTAGACTGATGAGACAATAGAAGACTCTGTCTGTCTTGGAGATGACTGAACTAGTCTGGAAATATACTTCTGAAACAGCACAATAGAGAGTAAAGAACACGTATGGTACAAGGCTGATTAATGAACATTTGGTCTTGGATTGTACAGTTTGTGCTTTCACTCAAATATCTCAAAGTACCATATAAAATCTGAATTTTTACAGTGTATTTCAAAATACTGTGTCTGCAATATGTCACATGTACAGATGCTAAACTGCTCTGGAATTTGTTTGTCAGAGAAGCCTCAGAGCTGGATTGCAGTGATGAAATGGAAGTGCAATTGCAATTGGAAAATGTAGACTGATCACAAAAGTGCAGTTGGATAGCGAGAAAAGACTTCATCAAGCCAAATGCAGGATATGAGGGCCACCACGAAGTCCCTCGAAAGGTGATGGAGAAAGCAGACATTCCTGAGGAATGACTCATCTCATCCTATATACATGTAGGACATATATATAGCTAGGATATGTATAGGCCAGTCAGCTGAATCATTATCTTACAGTAATGACATCTCTTCATTTACGGTGAAAGGAGCCTCAGGTGGTCAGATCTGCTATAGACATCTACACAAAATATATCTAAAAACATGTTAGATAAGACCCACAACACAGCACTCCATTCCATTACTTACAAGACCAATGCCAACTACAGCATTGGTTATGTATTTATGGCTGCAACATTTTTTAATGAGTTGCCTTCAGAGAGAAAAAGTCTTCCTGTTGTCATCTACTGACAGAGGCTTACTTTGGCTGAAGTAAATTTATTAGGAAGGCCCTTTGTGAAAACCTGACTTCAAAGCAGATGATGAAATTTTTACCCTACACAATGAGAGCAAGATTTCATTCCTAGGTTCTAGCTCAGAAAATGTGGTACAAATGATGAAGGCTGAAAGGGGGGACTCTGTCTTCCTTTCATCCATGGCAAGTCATTCCGTATTTGTGTGACTGCTTTGCCATTTCAAAAGCTGAAATTATTTTTCTCCTGTGGCTGATTTTGCAGTTTTGGGGACGTTGGTATTCATAATTCAGGAACACTTCCAGAAAATAGCTAAAATGTGACTGCGCTATAATCTTGCTCTACAGCATTATTCCAAATATATCACTTATCTCATAAATCCTTCAATTTAAATAGAGGTGTTAATTAATACTAGAGGAACTCTGTGCAAAGTAGTGTGGATAGTGAAATACTATCTTCTATCAGGATCTGGAAAAGCACAATGAAACGTCTTTGTTCTTTTCCGATCATATTAGAAGCAAAATGTCATATTCTACATAATCATTTAAACAGAAACATTAGAATGGTTGGGCATTGTAACTACAGAGAAGGAACTGAAGGGGGTCTGATCCAGACTGCAGATGCTCACCTTTTGAAGTTATGATGTGTTTGGATTAAAAGCGTCCTCCAGAAGAGGCTGGAGAAGATTTTCTCCTGATGAAAACTATCATACATTTACCTTTATTCACACAAAGTGTTTTGTACAGGAAAGATTTAATCCATTTCTGAACTGTAGTTGACAGTAATTAGGAAGTGAGAAATTGATTACAAAGTTTGAGGTACCTAGACAATTATTAGATGGACCTAAAAAGTTCTGGCAGGATTCTGATTCCAATAGGCATTTTCCTTTGTATCTAACATCAAATCCGAAGCCTTTGTGCCTTATTCTTGTAAGAGCATACTGGTATATAATGACCCCTGTGCTCTAAAAATAACACCATCTCTGGCAGAACCCCTGTGTTCTAGGAATAACATCATCTCCTGAGCAGCCTACTCTGCTTTTGATTTGGTTCAGAGTGAAAAACACAGTGGGTTTTTGCCCCTTTTTACAAGCAAGAAAAACAAAATAACTTCGAGAGCACTCTTCTGAGGTCTAATATTGCATTATATGTCCAATACGTATGCAACGACCTTCTGGGAGACAACGATATGTTCTTAAGCTTTGTACAAGACTGGAGACACGGTCAACACCCAGCTGAGAATCAGAAAGAGCAGAAACTTCCTGCACTTGCTGCTGTACTTCGTGCAGGCAATGACACAACATATTTAACAGAGGCTGTAGTGAAGGAATAGGGCAGAGGTCACTTGCCTGAAAATCACCTTGGGCTTTCCTCTGCTTTGAGAGCCTGGTACACAGGGAACCTGCTATAGGTGCATCAGTTTTGCTTTCCACAGTGATGTCTCTGTTCAAACGGCTGGAGCGATGGGAGTGTCCATGGTGAGCAAGCAACTGATTTATCCAGCTGTAACACGGGCTCTGGAGGTGCCTTGCTTCTGGAGACCCAGAAAGCTGAAAGAGAAAAGGTGAAAAGAGGGTCACAGAACAGACAGTGAGCCACATCCCTAAAGATGAGGAAGGGACAAACACAAGGAGAAAGCCTTCATGACAAACAGAGATAGGCTTTGTCACCTATGGGTCTTCAGAACAGGACTGCCCTGGAATGTTTTTCTGTTATCAACTAGTGTCTCATAAAAAACTTTTGTAACCCTTGGACAGCAAAGTCTTACTGGTAGGAGCTATTTTTTCTGTGACAGTCTCCCAGATCATAATCCAAGACAGTGCTACTATTTTAATGAGAGCAGAAAGAGTAATATTAAAAAAGGGGCAAAAATGAAGGTGGAAACAACAGACAGACAGATTTTTCATTCTTTGATGTTTTGAAAAAAAGGAAATCAGAATATGTGAGTGTACTTCTCATTAGACAAACTCAGAAAGCATTAGAATAATTTTATTTAGCCTGACAAAAGTACTGGGAAAAAAAGGGATCAAATTTTGTTTACCACAAAGCAGTATCTAGAGCAAAAAGAATGCAATAATACATCTCCTTACTAAAATGCAATTGGAACACATAGAAAAAGAAAACTGAGTGAAGCCAGAAAATGAAAGGAAACAATTTTTTTTTATAAGTTGTTTTGAAAGACTCGGTTAATTTCCATTTCCTAAACCTTTCCTTTTTTTTCATTTAATGCTTGCCGTAATGCGTATTTTTCTCTTTTAGAACAGAGTCTTTTGACCACTTAAGCAAAACTGATTATACTGACCTGCTGATGCTAAAAATCCTTTTGGACAGGCTGGCTTGAAAACAAAGCTTCTGTTTTTTCACAGATTTTAGATTGTAAAATGTGTTTTTATTCTGATGGAGAAGGAAAGCAAGTCAGACCTGGCAAAGCTTTTTGAGAGGTGGGGGAAGGGAGGCAAGGAGAGTGGGAAGTAGAGGAAAAAGAGAGGCCCAGAGAAGAGCTGCCAACAATGTGCAGGATAAGGTTCTCATCTGGCATGAGAAGAACGGAGCCTCATGTTCCTCTTCTGAATCAGGCAGATTGCCCTGAGTGCCGGCCTATTTGGGTTTGGCATTCCTACCTTAAAATTAAATCCTGAACCCAAGAAGTTTGTTCAAGAAAAATTTTGTCACTTCAGAGTAAGAGACAGACCAAATTATTTACTGCCAGAATTTCTGTTTTGGGGATAATAATCTTTGTTTCAAGCTGTGTTGAAAATCGAGGTATTCACCTTTAAACGTTAAGGATAATCAATACTACTGTTTCATAGCAGGGACAGGTAGAGGACAGGAAAGAAAGAGGTATTCCAACATCAGGAATATAACTCGAGATTTCTTCAATGGAGAGGTTCACTTAATATCAGCTGTATAAATTCTCTTTGTAGTTGCTCGGACAAACATGCATATTTTGTGAGAAATGTGTATTTTGCACCCTGAAGTGCTTATTTCTCCCCACTGAGCCTACATAACTTGTTCAGGTGAAGACATGTACCTATCAGGCATTGAAACCTGGTGAGGTGCATCCCATGCTTAATTACCTTCTACTCCCTGAATAGTCAGTGATAACTCTTCTGAAAGTCAATTTAAAAGGAAAACCTAATTTGGATATTCAGGATGACCTTTTGGAGGAGGATAGTTGTCTCTGTGGGTAATACAGACAATCGAGGAAGACTTTTGCTAAGTTAAATTTAGACTTTCAGTAGCTTAAATTTAGATGTCTAAAAAAGAAAAAAGAAAAAGACTGAAATACTCTGCACATGTTCAAAACCATACATTTAAACAGTCATTGATGATACCACTTTGACTGTCTGGCTAAAGATTGTAACAATCTGAAATCAATTTAGCTAAATTATTGAGAACGATGCTAAAGGTGGACGGTGAATAGTCTTGTCAGTGTTTTTTTTCAGCAACTTTTACTGTTCACCCAAAATAACCCTACATGAAACCAACTTAGCAGTCCAGCACCTTCAAGACATATGCAAGTAGTACATTAATTTTACAAGTAGTTATTCAGAGGGAGAGAGAAACAGACCAAATAATTTATTTCAGTGCATAGTCTGGGGCAAATCCAGTTCTGAAACCCATACATCCTGACACCCAGTACTTTGTTTTTACCATACATCTATCCTTTCATTCTATATCACTTTACAACATGCATAGCTGGGCTCCCAGCTGGAGTTAAAGCTGCACTGAAATGCGTGTTTGTTATAGTCGGAATGTAAAGCAATCCTTGTCACTAAAGCTACACAAAGATTTCTGTGAGACCTCTTTCAGTTCCCTGTACCTCTCTGTTTTAATTTTTCCATCTGGAATAGCTTGTTTCTTCTCAGTCCAAGCAGTAGTCCCAAATGATTTTTTCCCTACCAAATCCAACCTTCAAAAATAAGGGATGGATGAAAAATTGTACATTTTGCATTATTAGAAAAGTTTACCACTGAATTTCAAATACATCATGACTGCAGGAGTTGGATGGTAGACACTTGAAATGTTATAGGAAAGTCAGAGACTTACTGGAAAACAAGTGCAAACTGTCAAATACGTCAAAGTTTTAAGGACATATATAATACCTTTTGTATGAATGTAGTAGATTTTGCACAGTAGTTTTTAGATCACAGAATCATAGAATCATAAAATGGAAGCCCTGGTAAAAAGTCTCTCTGTCTTTCTTATGAGTCTTCTTTACAGATTGAAAGGGCGTGGTAAGGTGTCCTTGGAGCCTTCTCTTCTTCAGGCTGAACAACCCCAACTTTCTCAGTCTTTTCTCATAGGAGAGGTGCTCCAGCCCTCTGATCATTTTCATGGCCTTCTCTGGACTCAATCCAACAGGTCCATGTCTTTCCTGTGCTGAGGGCCCCAGAGCTGGATGCAGTACTCCAAGTGGAGTCTCACCAGAGCGGAGCAGAGGGATAGAATCACCTCCCTCGCCCTGCTGGCCATGCTTCCTTTGATGCAACCCAGGGTGCAGTTGGCTTTCTGGGCTGCGAGTACACATTGCTAGGTCATGTCCAATTTTTTGTCCACCAGTGCTCCCAGCTCCTTCTCGGCAGGGCTGGTCTCAATCCCTTCATCCCCCAGTCTGTATTGATACGCGTATTGATATCCTCAAAACTGTCAAGGTCAAATGATAGCAATCAGTCATACTGGGGGATTTCAGACATTGCAGAGCAGTTTCTTCATAACCAAGCTGCACGAAAGTAAACATCTTTTTTTCCTTGTAGAAAGTTTGCATTACCTGCAAGAAGAAAAGGCCTCCCCATTCTCCCCTGTGGATCAGAGTTGTAGTGGGAATGGAGCAAGTAGAGTACCATGAGCATGGAGTAACGTTAGGGACAAAAGTTTGAGGCAGCTCTGCTGCCCTACTCCAGTGCTAGGAGTCAGCAAACATCTAAAGTGGTAAAGCTTCATTACCCCAAAGATCTCTCTCCCTCCATGTAGGATCAGCTAATGGAAGGACTGTGTCCTTTAGCTGTGGAAGGCAGCATCTGGCACAGCAAGAAGGCAGTTCCACCTATTTTGTCACCATCTCAGTGTTGAATCATAGAGTCGCTTCTATCATTTCAGTGCTGTCCTTTCTCCAGACTACTGTCCAATATTTGCCCACGAAATATAGCTACAAAGTGGAATTGATCCTTTCCTCTACCACTGCACAATCCAATAAAGCCAGTGTGAGTCTGACTTAGTGACACACTTGGCTGGGAAACAGCAGTTAAAAACAAAGTGATCTGAGCCCTGCTGCTGGGGCTTTGCTCGATGAGCCCGTACTGTTTGTTCCACAATGCTCACGTGCAGCTTGCTTGCTGAGCAGGGAAAGCTGAACTTAGCACTGTCCTGCAGTGCGTTGCCCCCAATAATGTTTGCTGGTCTTAGCTGGTTTACATTCATTGCAGAGAGAGCATGATGTACAGTGATTTAAGCCACCATGCACACGAGAGGCTAATTGCTCTATGAATTAGGGCACTGGAGTGCAATCTGAGAGAGCTGGATATTTTTCAAGCCCTTGATGCTTGCTACCAATACGGTACAGAGAAAGTCGCTTCGTCTCTTCTTTTGTCTCTGTCAAATGTGGTGATACTTTTGTGCCCCAAAGTAGGAGTTAAGGAGGAGTTTGTTCTTGTTGAAGATGTGCTCAAACACTGTTGCAGCAAGAATCAGAGGGGCACCAACAAGGAAGTTTCCTCTGCACAGACTTCAGCTAGCATAGAGTAAATGGGGCATAATGTTATACTGACGGGTAAAAACGAAAAAAGTTCACAGTGGCCTCACCCATGAAATACTGCTCATCTTGTGCTCTGATAGATGCAGTTGTACTGCAGAAAATGGAGGCTCACACAATAAAATAGGATTGCGATACACTTGCGCGAGGGGGCATGTAATGATCTGGCTTTTCATGTAAGTGCTTCCTGTTTGTTTCATTCTCCTCAGCAACACTTGTTCATGTTCTTACTTCTCTCCAAGTTATGGAAGACATTTGACTGGTAGTGCTGAGTTTTTCGGTCAGCAGCAAAACCCAAAAACGAATGAAAACTTGTCATCTAATAAGCAAGGAAATGCAGCAGAGGATGTACTCTGGATAGAGAGGAAAAGGTGTAAATTTGCACATTGATCCTAAGTCTGTCTGAGAGAAGGATACCCCATATCAAAAGCCATTGCAATGCCCAGACCTATGTGACATTCTTTTGTATGACGAGTATGCAGATTCCCATGTTTCCTGCTGCTGTCTCTTCACATTCTTTATAAATACTTTTCATAAATATCTTGAAGAAAGAAAACATTAACTATGATATCATCCAAATTATTCACAGTTAGGGTCATATACTTACGCTGAGGCGAAATCACATGGACATAGGTACCCCAGTACAGGCTTTTATGTTCAGTGCTGGGTCTTCTAGTCTGAAGGAGTGTAACTCAATCAATGCAAGAGGTAAGCCCATTTTTACATAGTCTCTGGAAATAGAAATAGGGCCCTAACAATAAAAACGTAACATGAGGGAAAAGAGAACTGAAACCCAAAACCTGACCGTGTTTTTCTGAAGATTTGAGTGAAGTTGCTTTATTCATTGAAGTAATTCCCTTTTCAGACACACAAAGGTACACAACAAATGAAAGCAGTTAAGAAAAAAGTCAGAATTATAACAGTATACATATTAGGAAGTGTCAAAATGCAATTGATTCAGAGTCCTGTTGACATGTCAAAGCAGGGACTTGAGATGAACTGTGCCATTTCATCTTTTTAACCTCCCTGGTCATACCCACAACTCAGATCCATTTAGTACTTAGATTGGATTACTATTTTTGTGCTCAGCCCATCTGAGGATTTTCCAATTTTATACATTTGTCTTCCAAACAATGTCCATTTCCAGATAATTATCTGTAGTTCTTTGAATGTAGTATATACCTCCAGATGGAGATGTTTTCATACAGTGATTATTTCCTACCACTTATAACAAGATTTTACTCTGTCTTACTCTACGGAGAAATGAGGTTAAGTACAGCGTTCTTCTTATATATGTATTCATTGGTATGAATGAGAGTTTTAGATATACAGGTAGATCAGGAGCCTGGCCCTGCAAAAAAAAAAAGAGCATGAGTACAAACATACAGCCATTTGTAATGCAGCTCAGGCATTTGTTTCCTGGTTCATTGGCAACGTGGAAAACAAGAGTATGGGCTAGGTACTGGCTAAGGATTACAGGTCCTAGTACGAGCCCTACGTCTAAATAGCTGGGGCTGTCAGAGTGTAAAATACAGAACATATTTACTTCTTTTCTTTGCTAACTGCAAGTTTCTATGTGCTCAGTCTGCCAGTTGATACTGATTTTTTTTAAAAAATCTATGACTTCATTAAGATACTTATAATATTTTTGGTTTGTTTTATTTAGTTTCATTCTTTAACTGTGATTCTTGCTCTAGCATGAACTTTGAATCTGACCAAACTTCTGCAGTTATTATTTTTGTTCAAAGGCATTTTGACCAAAGCCAGACTTCTTTTTTTTAAAAAAGCCATACTCACTCTGTTTTGTTTACAGTTTTTTCACAAATATGAGAAAACTAAAGCATTATGTTCTTCCTTCTTCCATACTTTTCTAAATCAGGCTGCAAAAATGGAGAAGAAAGAGGGTGTAAAACATTAAAAAAAAATAAATTAAAGTCATTCAGTTAGTTACACAAAATAGTTGCAGATACATGCTTCAAAATCCTCATTGAATACATTTTTGAATTAGCTCTACTTTTCCTGTAACACAGGAAAAAAGGCTTATTGCCAGGTTATACTTGTATTTTGAATTCAGTTCAAGATATTACCCAGAAATTTAAACCAAGTGTGATTATTGATAGTCTCAGCATGTGTAGTGGAAGACAGCTGAGTGATAATAGTTTTGTATATATTATGGTATCTCATCAAGTAGTATGGTACCTCATCAAGTATTATGTGTATTTGTGCGTCATGCTACTTATCTCTGGCATGTCAAAAAAACATCTTGAGTGCTTTAGGATGTGAAGCGTGATGTGTGCATTTCCTCTTCAAAGAGCATGCTTTCCTCATTAACATGAGGAACAGTTACACATGCATGGAGAAGGAGTCTAGCGATCTAGGCCAGGTGGAGCTTCATGGTTTTACAGATTACCACTTACTATACTGTACCATTCACATCATCTATAGCAAAAAGATTGCCCTTCTCAGAGATGAACTGCACAAATGAGGACAAAACAGCACAAACCAGTGTTAAAAGTAATAGCTTTGAAGCATCAAAATCTTATCCCTTTGTAAATTAACATATTAAATGATCTATGGACTTCATACAACACATTCACCTGCAGCAAGAGATGTGAGTAAGGACTGAGTTCAAACATTTAGACAACATGGGTTGTGTAGTCCTGCCATGGGGATATTGCTCCAAATGCCTAAACAGTTCCATCCGAGCAGTGGGGATATTTATGCATGTGACAAAATTCAGATTCGTCTTTCTGATCAGGTCTCTGAGACATTCAGTATCTGCCATCACAGTGGCTATTGCATACCCAAGATGCAAGAGCATCACTGGAAACTTAGACCCTCATGCAGGCAAATGGCATTGAAAAAGGCTCTGATCAGGAGGAGTTCCCTGAAAATCCCCATGATAATATCCTGGCAGATGTGCTGTTTTGGAGATCAACATGTGGCTTCTCAAAGCTTGAAGAAACAGACAGCTGTGATCAATATGAATCCTATCTCTCTTGGAATATTACAGAGGTTACAAAGAATGTGTTGGAATAGTATGAATCTGGGGGATGAAAAGTTTTAGGGAAGGGATCCCAGGTTTAATTTGCTGTGTTACTGCTGCCCATGAGTCTCTTCTAGGAAAGGCCAGGGTATTGGCCCTGTGTCAAGCTCTCAGCTAGAGGTGTGTAACCTCTGGTTTTCAATTCACAAAGCATCACCTCTTTCTCCCAAGCAATGACTGTCCACAATACATCCTCCCCCTACCTTACACTAGAACACCCTCGTTCCACTGGGATGAAAATGCAGATCCAATATTTACGCTCCTATTCTGTAAATTCCTCTGGCAAGTACTGTGAACA
The DNA here is from genome assembly GCA_004023745.1 of Recurvirostra avosetta. Taxonomy (NCBI): domain Eukaryota; kingdom Metazoa; phylum Chordata; class Aves; order Charadriiformes; family Recurvirostridae; genus Recurvirostra; species Recurvirostra avosetta. The sequence goes on from SAYO01031905.1 coordinate 153,576, forward strand.
GAGCAACTACGAAATGCTTACCCGCTGATGGGGTAACTGCCTGTGGACAGCACTGCCTAAACCACTGTGCTGGTATGAAGATGAAGCATGGAGGTGGCACCTGGGACTGTAGTTGGGAACCTTTGGTTTAAAGGATAATGGATGGGATACATAGGTTACCGCTCCTGCTCAGCAATGACCCAGCATCATGAAAGTGTAGCTACTCTGAAAAGAGTGCCTAGTTTCATCTCTATTCCTTGTTCACTAGGTTATAACATAGAACATCTCTGTCCATATTCACTGTTACAGGGGTCAATGTCACAGATATAATAGCTATAAGGCTTTCCTGTTTTGGCATAGGTCTGAGAAGCATTAGGACAGCAAGCAAAGGAAATGACTCCTAGTTGAGAAGTGGGAACAGATTCCTATGTTCCTCTTTTGCTGTCTTACATATAGGGAAATGTAAATTTTGGTCTCTGGACTGACGACTTCCCAGGAGCTTACACTGATTAAAAACAATGCTTACAGCAAAAAGAAATCCAGAAGTCTATAAACGTTTATGTCCGAGTCAAAGCCACAGAAAGATGAGTATAAAACAGATAAACAAACAATAAAAAAGTCAAGTACAATGGCTGGCAAGTGAGGCAGACTGAATTCCATACTGCACACAACCCGACTACGAGGCTTTTGCAATAAGAAAAGGTGATGCAACAGAAGACTTCTGGAGAGAAACTCAGGAGAGGAGGAGGCCTTCTTGCTTTCTGTGTGCACAAAAAACTCTAGTTTGTGCCTTTTCCACCTTCTCTGGACAGGAGAGAAACCTCCCTGTGCCAAAGGCTATGAGTGCAGAGGGTAAGTGCTGTTCCCAGGGTGCTTCCCCTGTTTTGCCGCACGACTGAAATATTCTGTGTTTTACCTGTTACAGATAAGCCTCTTTTAAAGATACTTCAGTCACAGGAAAGGAGACAACAGAACAGTTACTATTGACTTTCCACAGATCTTCCTCACCCATTTTCCTCTGACCAAGGCAACATTCAGCTTTCCTTTTCCACTGAAAGGAGGGACTGGAGAGGATGCAGCTTGCTCAACTGGCTGTAGATTTCATTGACTCAAAGTCTTTAATGTTGTACTCTATCTGTGTATAAACCTTAAATAGACTACAGTTAGCTTTGAATGTTCAGGGACAGGCCAGGGACACGGCAACACAGCCCTGAGGCAGGCACTTCCAACGGACATTTAAAGTCTACTAATGACTTACGGTGTTCAGAAATAGGAATAAAATTTCATGGTTTTGTACAAATGGCTGTTTTTTCCTTCCTGAAGACAATTGTTATTAGCTATGTCTGGACAAAATCTGTCTTAAGACGTATATTCAAAACTGATTTATGTGACATGATGTATGTGTCAGGATATTTCTGTAAATTTAACTTTTTAAAACAGAGAGATCATGCCTAATACTTACAGGCTGTATAAATGTAGGAAAAAATAAAAACTTCTTTAGGAAAAAAGAAATTATTATAACAATATTTTAAAAACTAATGTCTTATGTGACCGACCCAGTGTAATCACCCGCACAATGCATCTCATATATACCATTTGTAGTTATATGTAGTTCAACGCATACAAAACATGTTCTGAATATTTCATACAGTTTGAAATAGAAGCACATTGTAAAATATACTAGATACAGACTGTTTCTCAGACATTTCTGAACAATAGAGCAACACTAACCAGCCTTGCTCAAAGGATGCTTTTTTTAAAAGCTGCTGTGGATCTCATGTTGTGATTAGAAAGGAATTCCCATCCCCTGCGTCCTCATTAGTCACGGCAGTTTGAAACTCTCGCACTGTATGCAACCTTGCGTTACAGAGAGATTTCCTTCAACCTAAACAGAAGATTCAGAAAGAAGAAAAGGAAGAGGGTATACATTCCCTTATTAAGAAATACCCACATATAGGAAAGATGTCAGATACCACATTAGTCTTGCATTCTTTGGGCTCTGTTCCCAACTCCCTCACTTGTGAATATTTTCAGAGAAGTCAGTACTACGGTAGCCTAAAACTTCTGCAAGAAGAGAAATACTCATCTTGAGTGACTATAAACCCAAAAGCCGTTCACTGGAATGCTCTGAAAGTCAAGTAGCTGAGGGATGTGTGTCCAGGAAGATTGATGGGCTGAGAAAAGTAGGACTGGATGCAGATGTATCAAAACCACATTGGAAGAAGAGGAAAATGAGCAGCTGTGTGGGCAGCCCCTGTCACAGAGCTGCCATACCTGCCACGACAGGCAGTGCTGCCGAGACAGGCTGCAAATGCATGTCCTCCCCTCCTCCAAACACAAGCTGAAGTATATCTGACAAATCCCCTGTATGCCTAAAGGAACAAAGCATCCTTCACTGTGAGCTAAATGATAGAGAGAGAGGCCCCAGAAGAGAAGAATGGTGGTTGAAGACAGGCTAGTATTTGGACATGTATAATTGAATGCTGCATGGATGCTAGTCGCATCATGTCTTGAAGTCATATGATATTATGCTGTCCAATTACCCCGTTTTTACCTGGAGGCCCCTTAAGTCTGCTCTTATCATTCAGCAAATCTCTGCTTTTGTTCTTCTTTTACAGTCCATTTCTTCCCCCTCATTGCTTCTTTTCAGAAATGTGGAAGGGGGATGGGGGGGGGAGCACAAAAGCATATCTGGAAAATACATTCACTTATCAATCAAATCTGAGCTGGAAGCCTTCAGGAAGAGGGGCAGACTGGAAAGTGAGGATCACCTCTTATGAATCACAGGTCAAATTTCATACAGAACAGACAGATAAAGGCTGCATCTTCTCCATTGTAGTTATGTTTCATGGTAGCAAATGCAGAGAAAAAGAGTTTAGGCTGGCTTGGAAACCTCAGTCTCACTCCTCTACAGAAAGAATCACCGAGAAAGGGACATTGTGACACAGTGAATACCCATCCTTCATAACTTTTAGTGTCATAAAGGCAGGATAACCGTGTTGTAGATCTCATCTCAACAATCAGAGGCCTTCGGGTACTACCAAACCACACTTTTGCAAGTGACAGAAAACATGACAGCAACTCCCTAATACATCTGCCATTTGTCCTTCCTCACCTGCCCTCATGCTCACCATTGTACATTTTATCCGAGTAAGGGAGACGGAACTAGTCAAGACCAAATGGTTCATTTGGCTGCTTCTGGATGCAGAGATATTTGCTCAACAGTTGAAAGAACTGAGCATAAACAGCACATCAGATTTCTTCTGTTTCCTTATTGTACCTCAGTGTTGTTTCATCCCCATCTCCAGGATGGCCTGGAAGTTCGCTGGATGTCCTCTGAGAGAACTTTGGCTCATGCGAACAGGGTGTTTAGAAACAGAAAAACAAAATCCCACCATATTCAAGTTTCGAAGAGGCTATTTTAGATCCTGTTAGAGCAGGATTCTGTCTCAAAAACTGGAATTACATGAGCAGAGTAACAAGGTGGCTCTTCTCAGACTATGAAGAAGGAAACATGTTGCAGTTAGTTTAAAATAACATCTCAGGACTGAATTTCTTTAAGCCTTGACCATGCAGTTATTCCACCAGTAAATTAAACCTTTTCTTATCACTTTACCCCTCCTGATAGCTGTTTACATGCAGCATACAACATTATTGACAAAAAAATGGAACAGGTCCTGGAATAAAAATTTTCGGTGTATTCTCTCCTGAAAACCCCAAAGTACTTATTGCTCTTACATTCCGCAGGGAGGAATCAAGCTGCAAAAGAATGAGCTGTTCATGCAGTGCTTCTCCTTAACGTTTTATTGACTAGAATGGAATTCCTCATTTTTCCTTCTCCCTTCCTCATCACTCAACACAGCTTCTTAGGAGCCAAATCACTCAATCCAGCAAACTCATACCATCCCTAACACCTCCTCCTTTCTCTTCACACGCTTAAACCTTCACCTTCTTATCACTTAGTGAGAACAATTTTTTAAATTTTCCTATTGGTTTTGAGAGTAATGAAATGAAATCACCATCACATTTTGTTCTCACAGACTTAAATCTTCCAAGTCTTTTCCTTTCATATACTGTTTTTATATTTATATTTACAAGCATTTTATCTTAGCTCTCCCATTACCATCATATATTGCGATGCACAGACGCAAGGAGACCTTCACTGGCTTCATTGCAGCTCTGTAGCTGTTTGTATTTACCATTAATGATGTCAGATTTGAGGATCAGAGACTTCAAAAAACAGTTGGGGCAGGAAGCTGCATAGTGGTTTCCATGGAAGTTTTTTTCTACAGTCTTCTTGCTTCTCTAGAAGTAAAAGATGAATGTACAACTGAAATACAAATTCGCATATTTCAGGAAAGCCCTGAGAGTGCAGCTTCTGCCTTTTTGAGTAATTAGGAGATAAGACAGTCTTGTAATGTCTGCTGAACAACTGATGACTATCAGACTTGTTAAGATGATTTTTATCTTTGTTTCCAGGACTACTGTACTAAATTAACTGTTTCAGTTGTGATGAGGAAGAGGGAAAGGGGAAAAAAGAAAATTGTGGGGTGAGTAAAATAAGATTTTTTCAGTGACAATGTGTTCGCTGCTCATAACTTTGTAAGACATAAATGAAGATGAAAGGTGTTCTCATTAAGCGTTAGTATGAGTGGCTTTCTTGGCAGAAACAAAGAAAAGAAGTATTAATCTGCTGACCAATAACTTATCTATAGATAGTAGTCAAATAATAATAAACCACATTCGCCAAAATAGTAATAGATGTGGATAGAAAGAGCAAGCCATGCTTTTGAACATCACTCTCTTCAGCTGAGATCATATTGTCCTTCATCTTATAGATGGTTAATGAATCTGATCTTGGAGTAACAATGGCTACAAGGTAAGTGTAAATTCATGAGAAAAGAAATATAAACCAGTGAATTTACATTTTCCTACAAGGAAAAATTCACAAGATGGGATTTTGCCCACTATGAATCTGACACAAGAAAGAAACTCAGGAGCTGGTTTTAAATTGCATGTGACTACAGTAAAAGAAAATCACCCTTAACTGGGCTGTTATCTGTATTTCCAACATAGTGGCGCCTGTTATCATTCTTATAAGGTAGTGTCTGGAAGCCTTCCCTTTACAAACCTGTTTTCCAGGTGCATGCAGCCCTGCTATTAAACTGAATCAGAGCCCACAATAGATTTAACTGATTTTCATTTGTGAGAAATACATTCTCTGATTTTTTGATTTTATTATGAGAATATGAAATGTCATGGAATCTTATTGGTTTAGAAACATTGTTTTTCAGGTTCATAATTACCACTCCCTATTTTTTTGAAGCAAAACATCATAGGGTTCCACTCTTAAAAGTTATACCACACCTGCAAATCCACTAGCTTGAAGAGAAGGTAGGAAGACTCAGCCTAGGAGAGAAAAGAGGGTAACACAGGGTTATGAAACTGAATTCTATTGAAAATCTTCCTGAATGATAAGGGCACATCGAGCCGTTTTTGAATCTAAGCTGAAGAGACTTTGATGCACTGAATCTCAGTTCTAATAGCTTATGAAAATCTGAATCAGAACTCTAACTTGTAGCATCCAAGCCATCGTTTCTAATAAACAATGTGACAAAACATTAAATTCATACAACAGCAGAGAAATTTTATATTTGCATCAATCACTAAGTTTTGCATCTATCACTGGGATCTCTATCAAAGACTGATAGTAATAAACTACCCCTAAGGGACCAGTAGAAACATATCATGACCTGTACTAATTGCCTTGTATAACAAATATTCTGTATTTTTACCTTACAGGCCAGCTCCATGAAATGTTCACTCTTTCTTCTTTATTCCCAGCCTCTCACTCCACCCCTCGTGGCCTACCCACAAACATCTTGCACTCATCATACATAATGCCAGCAAAATATTACATGCATCACTCCTGACTGCTAACTCTTCTCAAGCAACTTAGGAATAATGAGAGTCAGGAGGCTTTTGAGACCAGTCTACATCTGAGTCAATTTTACCAAGCATATTGCAGGAATTGTACAAGCAAGTTAATAAGGGGACAAATAGAGAGGTAACTCACCAGTACATTACATGTACTTGCACATTTGAACAGCTAGAACCTTTAACTAGTGTTTTTAGCTGTTTTCCAGACAATTCAAAAGTGCTGAAGGGCACAGCTTGTGGCTTGTACCTCTGTGAAAAACAGTGAGTCTCTGAACTCAGTATTTTGCTTCTTTGGGTTACTTATATGACCAAGGTGCAGATCTAATTACACTTTTATGAATGACACCAAGAATCTGTGAAAGGAAAATCATTTCATGGCATGTGGCATTCTGTCAGTGAAGTGAAAGGCATTTTTAACTGAGGTATAGCAAAGACAAAGTCAGCTGGTGATATGCTTTTCATTGGTTTGAGTGTAATGTCCCATGCTCTGAAATGCTGAAGCTCTAGTGAAAAAAAAAAAAAGTAATTCAATACCAGAATTTGTAATGGCAAAAGTCACAGTAAGGCCTGAAAATTAGATTTTGGAGTTACAGTATGCACAGGTTTTCTTTTTTACATGTATTTTCATGCTAAACTTCAGGAGGGTGTTAATTTCTCAGTAATGAAATCACCCAACAGAGCCAAGAAAGACAGATCTGTTACCATCTCTACCACTGCTACTCTTTTGGTCTTCTACCTTTGGCTCCTTAGCCTCTGTGTATTACCTTTTCTTCATATTCTTTTTAAAAACTGGCCAAAGCCCTTAAGCAACCTAAGAATTTTTTGGGTTATACAGAAGTTTCCAGAAAAAAATACTTCCTCTTCTCCAGTAGAAAATCCAAACTGGATCAGAAAAAGTCAATGATTTATTCAAATACCTAATGCATAAATAGTATAGATAAAGTGTTCAGTCAGTTGTAGTGATGGTTGTACTCTCTGGACACTTACTTGTCCATGACAAAAAAAAAAATTCTAGGAACTAACTTCCTGTTAATATACAATTCTATTTCTTATAAACTGCAAAAAAAGAAGAGATGTATGTCTCTACTCATTTACAGCAGGGAGAGGTTACTTTTGTCAGAAGTAGAGATCTCCAGCTCATTACTACAAACAGCCAGAAAAAACATCTGTCATCCTTTACACAAACAGCTTGTAAAAATCAGTACAAAAAACCACTATCACATTCTAATTCTCAAGCCCTGCTTAAATAACACCTGAGCAAGTAAGACGCTGCTTTTGAATTATTTCTTTATCCTGGTTGTCTTCATATGCATTCCACATGATCCTGATGTCAAGAACTTTTATTTATTTTCATCAGCAGAGAGAAAACTTAAAAATTCATAACTTCAATTCTAAAGTTTTTTTTCTTGGACAGGAAGAATCAAGCAAACAAAAGAAGAGAAAAGGTCTGAAAAAGAAAACTTGCAGTAGAAGTTTTTTCATTTGGATTCCAGCAGAGCCTTTTTTTCCCCAGGAGATCATATTGATTTCTATGAATCTATATCTCTATATCTATGTATATAATATGTATATATATAATAATATTTGTATATATTCTGATATGTATGTAATAGGAATCTATCTATCTCTATATATTTTTTCTTTGAAATACCTTGGTCATAGGGGACTTGAATCAGAAAGGTGGATGACATAAACAGTGATCCTAAATGTATCCCACTTGCCTGATACTCTCCCAGTAGAATATTCTCCTGGTCCTAAGACTGCTTGCTCAGGTATTTCTTGGGTTCACAACACCTTATACTCTGGAACAACCTTGATGTGCAAATAGACTGAAAACTTTCCCGGTCTGTGTCATAGATTTATAATTGTGGGAGAGCTCTCTGGCTGTCTTAGTCTTCTGGGCTTCTTACCTAGATGCAGAGGAATCTTTCTTCCCTGTGGTAGCAAAGGTTACTTCATTCAGCAGTATCAGGTCTGCCTGAGTTAGGGTAGCGGCTAAACCCCCAATGTCAGAATCTCCGGTAGAATTTTTAGGAATTTTGTCTTCCAGCAGAAACTTCAGATTTTCTGCTTTTTGTTCAGATTTAGAACAAAACTTCTTCTGAAGTACTGAATTTTCCCATAGAATGGACTTTTCAATTTTGGGACTTTTTATACTAATACATCTGTATTAGTATACTGATCTCATCTGTAGAGGAGGTTATCCCTACTTAATATATGGTAAAATCTTCTTTTAATGTTATAAAAATCAAATGACCAATTTTTCTGCTTTACTGCAAACATAGCTGTGTTTCCACCAATGAGGAAAAACTGCTGACTGTTCATATAGTAACCAAAGGTTGCATGACATAAAACTTGGAACGTACGGCTCCAGCTTCTTTTAAAATGGTCTACTTCTGTGTGTATTTCATCCTCTAAGGTGAAATATTTGTTATTACTCTCTCTGAACTGGGAGATTAAATCACTAGTAGTGAAGTAATCATGGTGTTTGCTGTGTTATTAAAATGTAGATCAGCAATGAATTTACCTCATCGGTAGTGTGACATACCATCGATTATTCTGTCGTCATGGATTTGCACTTCCGTTACCGGAAGTAGATTGAACCTAACTTACAACTCAACAGCAATTTCCTCACATTTAAACTAAATTTTTATAGCTAGTAAAGGTAAGAACGCATGGTGTTGTGTTATATGCTAATTGAAAAGTACCCCATGAAAATTTGAACTACTTTTCGGAGCCAGGGATGATTTTGTGATGGACAAGTATAGACCAGCATACTGGAATTTGTTCATCTGTCAGCTGAGTTATGATTCTATCATCTTATATATTAGTCCTTTCACCATTTCTGGAACTTCTTGTCAAAATTAGCCTGTTTTTTGCCTTCTGCAGTTATTCAAACAAATGTAAAGAGAAATTAATGTGAAAAAATAATAAGTCAGGTTGATAAAGTGATTCTATTTGGCAACCTTGCTAAACCTCGCTAAGGCATTTGATTGCAAGGAGCATACTTAATTTTTTATGGTACTCTCTATCTATAGCCTAAAGGAATACTTAGCCTTATCTTCTGATGTGCCTTCTTTAGGCAATAGATACACAAAGGGTGCTGTTTTAAGTTAACGTTTACCTCATGATATTTATTGCTGCCCATAGTTATTTATGCATCTTTAGCAAAGTTCCCCCTCCAGATAAGATACATTTTTAAACAAAGTATTTACTCTTGCATTATTTTCTCCAATCCTTCAATTCAATTTGAAAGTTAGACTATATCTGAGCTGAATCATTTCACACATATACAAAGGAAAATGAGAGAAAGAGAATCTGAAGATACATTATATCAGCATGTTTGGGTTCAACAAATTAATTTGTTTAATTCTAGTCCTCGAGCTTGCAACTAACCTGAATCTTCAAGAGAAACCAAATAAATCTTTATTGCATCTTTCAATGCTGAGCTTAATTTTTTAGTTAAAACTAAAATAGCTATAGACTCTATTTAACAGGGGCACAGTCTTCCCCCACCATCATCATCTAAAATTTGTGTTACATTAAGTTCTGTAAGGCTTTTCTACAAAGGATGCATATGTGAGCTAAATTTCCCTACAGCTGACTGAGGGGGGGATTTGGAAGTCCAATTCCCCACCATAATACAGCTGCTGCACAGTGTCAGCCAGCGCTAACAACTTCACAATTGTTACATGCAACCACGGCACAGAGCATCACTTGTGGGGTGAAAAAACGGGATGAACATGACACATGGCTCCAGTACTGCCTTTTTTGGAAGTGACATGTGGGCTTATATTCAGCACATCTTTCTGAGTTTGCTTAAAAACGTTCCATATGACTCAGTCTTCCATTTGAATATTAATCCCAATTTCCAACCTTTTCATCTCCTGAGCATGACAATAAATATCAATTACCAAATGCAGCCATGAATATTTGCAAAAATAGGCTTCATAAAATGAAACAGCTGTTGTAACTTTAAAGATAAGTCATTAATCTCTTGCCTCCAAAACACTAACAGTCTCCCAATGGTGTTTAGCACATCTGATAAAGAAAAGAGTCAAGCACTAGGTCCAGGAGCTGGAATGTGTAAGCAATCTTCATCCCATCTGTGGATGCATGCCATAGATGGGTTGACCAAAGTTACAGATGTGATCGACTTGCTACCTAAATTGCTTTCCTTCAGAAGCTGATGATTATGGGATGTAGAGCTGAATGTTGAGAAAGACCAGATTGGCTAATGGTAATTTCCTGCTGTGCCTTTGACACCGCTTGATGCTAAGTCAACAAAAGTTTCCTTCTGTATAGTGAATGTCTACATTTTCATTTGACAATGCTAATTGAACACTTCCTCCTCAAAATCTGAACACTGACATAGAAGATGTAATTGTGTGTTGACTTCCAATAGTGAAGAGTTAATTAGCATGCAATAGTTCAGGGCAGGATCAAGTTTCATGTGCACAAAAGCTGAAACAACCTTTTTTAACATCCTATTCATTTAACATTAATTTCAGAAAATAATGAGAGGCCATGCAACAGACCAAGGTGTTATTGTTTTTCAGGTCATGTTTGTTTGCTGAGAAAAAAAGGTTTAATTTGAGTTGATCAGCTAAAACAGTGTCAGCTGTGTTTATTACTAAATGATGCAAACATCCAGACAACGAACTCATAGATACCCTGACTAGACTGAATACTGGTTGGAAATAAGAAACCCTTCATTACAAAGGATCACAGAATGAAAAGAGAAGGAAAAAGTAATCAAGCCATGAAGGTAGATGATGGTAGAAAGCACAAATAAGATATTATTTCCATGTGCAAATTAGTTCAGTGTTTAAACAGCACTGGTCTTGGTGTATTCCTTGTGTTTAGTTATATACAAAACTTGCTACACCCTTCAAAAGCCACAGCTTTCCCTGGACAGGGAATTCTTTCTGTGCCAAACCATGTGGTGGTTTTATGCTGCGAACAAATGAGAACTGGTGAGATCAACAGCTCATTTTCGGTTATGATCTAAAACAGTATGAATGGTGTTCTCCAGCGATGCATAGCTGATGTTCCTTTCCATCGCACTGTGTATTAAAGTCTTTTAATGAGTAGCTGTGACTAGACTCAGTGGAAAATAAATGCACATCAAGCTAAAATGTAGAATTGAAAGGATAACCCTTTCCTCCTACTCATCACAATTAATATTTCAAATAAAAGTTTAAGTACAGCAGAACTCCCTCTTTAGGGCAATTAAAGCTTTCAAGTATTGGCCATATTAGAGGCCAAGTTCCAATGAGGACACATTTTTCTAAATCCTTGTTAACGAAACAGCTTCAGGCTTTGTGCATAGTTTTTGTCATGCTGGAAGCAGAATTTGAATTCATGTTTGCTGCTTTTGGCCAGTTTCTTTGTGTTCATAATCCACAAATGTAGGCCTTTTTTTCTTCTGTCTTTTTTTTTTTTCCTTCTTTTCCAGTTATTCCAGTTAAATAAGGTTACTCAAGCAGGGGAAGAAAACAAACTAAAAAAAAATCACTCCAAAATCTCCAGCAACAAAATAAAAATGCCTATTACTCCATTCAGTATCCTTCCTCTGATTCTTTTAGATTTACATAGATCAGTGTAAGTTATTATATGTAAAAGTGCCACCAAAGTCAGGCTGTGTCTCAGCAATGAAACCCCAGTCACATTAGATAGAACTAGTTGGGTGAGTTTCAAGAGCCAATTGACTATATACAACAAGTTTTAGTCACTCCAAAAATATGACCAAATTTCATAGAATCATAGAATGGTTAGGGTTGGAAGGGACCTTAAAGATCATCTAGGTCCAACCCCCCTGCCATGGGCAGGGACAC
>SAYO01031905.1:170441-181776 GCA_004023745.1 Recurvirostra avosetta
ATTGAACACCTCCAGGGATGGAGCTTCCACAGCTTATCTGGGCAACCTCTTCCAGTGCCTTACCACCCTTAGAGTGAAAAATTTCTTCCTGATATCTATTCTAAATCTACCTTCTTTCAGTTTGAAACCATTCCCCCTCATCCTATCACTACATGCCCTAGTACTAGAAGGCTGCTCAAAGGTCTCCCCAGAGCCTGTCCTCATAGTAGAGGTGCTCCAGCCCTCTGATTGTCTCTGTGCTCCTCTGCAGCAGCTAATTCCACTTTGATGCCAACAGCAGAAGCAGAGGTGATAGCTGACCTCTTGCCACAAAGTTAGTCAGTCACATTTTTTGGAACAAGCTTAAACTAGCAAAGTGACCAGCACAGTAAATAAATCAGAAACACAGACTATATCAGTGTTTTGCTTCATATGACTGCAGCATTTTTGATCATGCATTTAAAGTGTTACCAGTAGATTTATTGTCACATGAAGTCAATCGTCCATGTCCTTTCAACCAAACAGCTTTGGCTGCCCCAGTTGGAGAAAAAAAAATAGAATTAAATGTTTATTATACCATCTGATTGTAGCTATTTCAGTTATCTACAAATCAACAGAACATGTTTGATGGGAAATATTCTGTAGAAATTGAATTTACTTTGTCAGGCAGATGAATAAGAATCTATGGATTTAATGCAGCTTTGAGGTTCTTCACTGGAGGCAGGAAAAGGAAAGTGCTCCCAAGGAAATTAATAGGCAGGAAGTTACTGTAATCTGCTGTGATTATCAATGCAGAAGACTAGTATGAAAACTAGATGGGATTGTCTCTTTCTGCAGGGATTCCTTTACATAGAGACTTCCTCAGGACTCATTGCAGCTTATTTAATAATTGCATGACTATAAATTTCCTGTCTTCTGCACAGAATCATATGGCTGCAGGCCTATAGGAAGAAACCCAAAACTTGGCCGCACCTGCCCCGGTTTTACCCGTAAGTAGCTGTAGATGGTTTAGATAATGACAAGTGAGTTCCCTTCCTTTACTAACAAGATTTATAGGGAAAGGGCTAGGGCCTGTAAAAGGCTTCATTGTCTGCCAGTTAAATGCAAAAGTGCTTAGCTGTTAGACATCTTGAACCCCTGGAGTGGAAAACAGAACTGTCTTAGTACAGCAGAAATTAAGTTTTCCAACAGAAAGTTTGGGGAGAATGAAGTACCTTGAAAAACATTGTATGCCAGGTGGGTTATTTACAACTACCTTATAGAAATTGGAGCACAGGATTATATCCAGACAAGTCTGACACTTGATTGAAGGCTGCAAGCAGTCACCTTCTACTTCTTGGCAGTCCAAAGTCCAGGACTGTCTAAGAATAGGTGTCCACCATGTTAGCTCAGAAGACTGAACATGGCAGCAACGTTGCCTATCCAGCAAGTCAGTTACCTTTGAATACGAAAGTTAAAGACAAACTTCAAAAAGCTGGTAGGAAGGGAACGATTCTGAGAAGAAAAGTCCTAAAAGTTCTACAACCCCAGTATGTGCTAAGCTGAAGGGTGTCGAGGGTGATACGATGAGAGTAATGTGAACAGTAATATCTGGTTTGTTTGCTCCTGTATTTTTATGTTATCCAGCAGTACTGTCATTATCAAGGAGCCCCTATTGCTAGTAAGGTGTTGCAAATACATCATGGAGATCTCATGTGAACAGCTCAGGATTCAGAGGTTGACCACCCTTCTATTTACCTAAGAAGTCAACAGGAGGTGTTATTGTTACCAGGGCTGACACATCCTGGTTGATGGAATGAGTTTTGTCTGTGTGTGTTAAACGCACTTTGAGAAGTAAGCCTTTCAGAGGAGACTGGTGGAAGGGTATGCACGGCTGCAAGGTGATGCTTTGTCTTGGGAAGAAGCACTAAGGTGTGAGGTTTGGGTGGCTTAGGGCGTGAATGACCCGCAATCTTTAAACTCTATGAAAAGCAAAGGGATTTTTAGATAGTTCAAGGTGCCCGTATCATTCTCTGAGTACCTTAAGTCCTTCTTAGATCTAGCTTTGAAGCTGTATGAGGCTTATGGTAGAAAGCCTTCTGGTACTTGGTATTTTATTTTGTGGTTTTAATACTGTTTTGGGGTCAACGAGAGCCTTGATCCCAATTATTCATTCCTGTGACTGCATGAAGCACGGGTAAACCTCTGTTATATGTATTTCCATGCCCTGCAATACTTGAAAAAGCTGACACTTCAGAGCAACAGCATAACACTCTGATCGTTAAAGCAGCAGTTATTTAGTGTCATGTACTTTAATAACAAGCTTGTCTCTTTTCATGGTCGTCTCTTCTCTCATACTTTCTAAGGAATTTTTCCTAGACACGTTCCAGTTCTGCTTTCAGAAAAGGCATTGTCCAAAACTAATGGAGCAACTCATGCAAAGGCAGCCCAGTGAAATAAGTATCAAATATTGATGCATTTTTCTTATCAGAAGAAAACAGCTTGATTAGAAAATAAACCAACCAAACAAACAAAAAAATCCCCAAATCATGGTGCATATTCTTCAGAAACCAGTTTGTTGTGTCAGGTCACACAGCAGCACAATCACATCTCATCTTCTGATAAAGTCACAGATTCATCTCCTTTAATGTCAGCTGTCTAAAGGTTAGGCATCTGGCCTCAGCTCATCATCTGGGCTCCCCCGGTAGTCTGTGATGAAAGACAGGCTTCCCCTTCATCCCTCATATGCATCTGTTCTTGCAGAAGACGAATTGTCCTTTGTAGGTGCCTGCCTCTTCCTAAACCACAGAGGAGTGACATGACGGGCTTAGACTCAATGCCTAGCCCTTAGACAGCTGAAATGAAGTGAGATGTATCTCACCTCCACACATAGGACATGATTTTCTACTTCTGTTTCTGTTCTTTCAACCTTTTGTAAGCCATGTAAAGATTTTTATTTGTCTCTGAGTCCCCATTGAAAATGCAGGGGTAAACATTTGTCTTGAAGCAATGTTTTTCACTTCAGTTGGACAATCCTGATCCAAGCACATCAACCCAAGCTCAGGAAACTGCCGCTCCTTATATGTGGCACTTTCAGGTTTGGTAGGTTTCAGAGTTTCTGCAAATCTATTCATTTTTGACAGTGACAGAAAACCTCATTAACCCTATGCATAATCAAAAGCAGCAACAACAAAACCCCCAATAAACCCCCAAAAGAAAATAAGATTGTTTTAAGTTGACAGAGAACTTTGAGATAATCCCGTGTGAAGGGTCCTGCTGCATTCTGTCAGTTCTCATACATTTCTGTTCTCTTCTTTGATAAGGAGAGTGTGGATGTTCACGTACCCCTTTGTCCAGGAATCTGCCATTCAAATATGCATGGCACTACCCCCTCAGGGACAGTCTCAAGCAACCCCCCTGCCTGAGCTAAAGGGGGATTTGAGCTTTTTTTTTGGTAAGAACTGCCTCGAGGGTCTGGAGAGCAGAAGAAAGAATTCAGAAACCTCCACATTTTCTTCCATTAACACCTGGGCTTTTCTTCATGCCTGGTAAGCAAGGTGAATTTTAAAATCTATAATCTATTTCAACAGTATGGATGAGATCCTCGGCAGGTGTAAATGAATGCCATTTTTTGGTGAGCATATCTATTATTTCTTCAGTTTGCTGTTTTACTACTTTAACAGCCTACTATGGTTTAGATTTCAGCGATGAATATTTTTTAAGTTACAGTCTGATGATCTATATAAATTGGGGGGGTTGTTGGTTTCTGTTGGATTTTTTTTTTTTCCTCTTTTTCTGGCAGAGCAACAAGTGTTGGTTCTGATTGCCTTTTGTGTTTGATTTTCAGATTTCAACAGCACTAAAAGGTGCTCTGCACTTTTAATGAGCCAGCCACATATTTATTTTAGATGCTTAACTTCTGGCATGCAGCTTTGAATGCCTTGTTCAAGGATCAAAGCCACTGAATTTGACAGATCTAGCTCAGCTATTTTTTTTTTTACTGGAGGTTTTATGCCATTACACAAGTTGTGTGCACTATATATCAAAGCCATGTTGGTGGTATAGGTGAAAACATGTTCTTATAAAAAAAAATGAGCAGAATAAAACTTTGGCTGCTGGGGAGGCAGGAAGAGATTTGGGAGTCTGAGTTCTAGGTTTAAACCCAATCTGGTAGCTACTTCTGTTGCTCCTCCAACCACCCCCAGAAGGAAGAGACGTTTCCTGGCTCCTCCTCATCTCGCTCCCTGCTCCCAGCACACTTATCATCACAGTTATGTGAAGTCATGAATATGATGTCATGCAGTTATGGGCTTAGCTGCCCAGAGTCTACCCCACTACTTGTGTCATTGTAGGTCTTGGAGCAGAGTCATCACTGCAAAAGTAGGATCTAGAGATGTATACTGCTTGCCTGATGAGAATGTCCCACAAGGCCACTCCAGACACAAGAAGTTGAAGATGATGATAAATGAGAATGGCTGCAGGAGAAACAGAAAACATGAGATAGATAAACATGGAGTTAGCTGCTGACGGCTGCTGCCTCTGAGGAAAGTTAGCTTCAGGAAAATCAAGGTGTTGCGGGGGAAGGAAAAGGTGTAGTGAGCAAAGTAACCCACAAGAAAGAGTTTGTTATTGGGGAACTTCAAAAGCAAGAGAAGGAAGAGGGACAGAGAGATTCTTGCCTGACAGCAAACAATATTTCAGTCAAAACTCCCTGCTTGTTAGACACCAGAAATTTCAACAGCTAAAAAACCCAGCCAGTTTTCACTGTGTCCATGGCTCGCATCATTCCTTATTCAAGCATCAGCCTTCTGATAGAGCAGCATAAAAGCTCTGCTCAGTGGAGGCCAGTAAGGTAGAAGCAAGATGTGGTTAAAGCACCCTAGTAAACTGAAATGGAGAAAACTTCCATCATAGTGTCTGTTGGTGTTGTTTTCTGGGCATTCACCTTCTCTGCCCATGTAGTTCAAACATATGGATGTAATTCTGTGTTTGAGATAATAAAAACCTTGCTAGAAGGTAGGCATCAGCTCGAACACATTTCTGCATTTGTATAGTTATCTGACTTTTGCTCTGGGGTTGCCTCTGTCTGTTCAAAGGACAGGTAGAGCCAGATCACAAAAAACTACACCCATCTCTATAGACTATAGTGTATTACACATAAACTTCTTATCTCTACTATCGCATCTGCACTATGGTGAAATTTATTACTAAATAAACCTGTTTTCTTATTGAGGGATCCTTTGCCGCTGGAGTCTCGAGGGTGAACCTTGATAGAAGTTCTGCCTTTAAGGGGCATCTTCATAATGTCTCACCCTTTCTGGTGGATCCAAGTCCCCAGTAAAGTCTTTCACTCAGCGGAAAACAAATTTGGTCTCCCCCTTTAGTCAGCTGCCTATTGCCTCAACACACAAAAGAACAAAATATCTCTGAGAAGTCCAAATCTTTGACAAATTGCACTGAATTTGACAAATGGATTCAAAAGGTATTATGGGGAAGAGAATGAGAAAAAAATATGTAGACATATATATGTGATCCCATAAACCCACTTTTCTTAAGACACTAAGCTAAAACGTCAGTTTGTTACTAACTGAAGCTTTTTTTTCTCTAGTCCAGGGATCTTCTTTGTAGTCAAAAGAATAACCTTCTGACCTCGGCCACCTCCCTGACTAACAGCTGTCCCGTACAGCTAATCCTTCAATTTCATGAGTGAACCAAAATAAAGCCATAATTATGCTATTTGTATTTCTCCATTCTACAATTTTAGTCTGTCCCTAAAAGACACTCGCCAGATGTTTGAGAAAGATGCAATGCTCACGGACAAAATAGTTTTCCAAAAGGTGGAAAGTAAGAAAGGAGAGAATTCACCTTTCTAAAGTGAACATTTTCACCTACAAAATGGTATAGGACTTAACATATCTCTGTATTTCCAAGGATTCATAGCTTTTGTCTTTGATTAGATTTACTTTTATAATCAATGTTATGATTACAGTGTTGTGCTAGAAGCTGCGCAAACACAAATGAGAAAACAGAGATCTCACTGTCTTAGCAGGCAAACAGTTACAAAGACAATTTTTCTGCACATCTCCGAGAAAGCCAGGAGCATAATCCAAGTATTACTTTCTATGTGACCAGCTAGATATTAATCTATCCCAACATTATGTTCAAAACAAGAGAGCAAAAGGCAAGTCATAAGGACTTTTCATGTTTTCCGGTAATGACTCCTTGGGTTTTGTAGTCAGATGATGCTGGCAAAATCCCCACAGAAAATCTCCTTCTAAGAGTTAAGGGTTGCATGCTAGACATATTTCCAAGAAAACCTGTTCATCTGCAGCCCGCAGTATGGCATTGTACCCAGCAGCTTGGGTGTGAGGACGGTACCGATACTTTACCATGTTATCTAAGCAGCTCTGCTGCTCAGCCAGGCTTCGGTTAGGAACACTAAGCTGACACAGATCTGCTGTACCCATTTCTGGACCCAGCTCTGCAGACCTTAGCATCACTCTGTTTTAAGAATGAACAAATCCTCTCCGTCCGAACTAAGAAAAATGGTCTGAGAAGGGGGAAACAGAGGTTGCATGTTTGAATACAAGTGCAGGGGTCCTCGAAGACAAGACTAAAAGGTTTTGCATGAACCTAAACAAGTTTTGCATGGTCTGAGTTGTTGGAGACTGCCACTTTCTGATAAACCGTATGTGCAGCACTGCTAAGCTGTCCTTTGTATGTTAGCCTGTCAGATAAACAGAATTCCTTGAAACAAACTGGCATTTTGGGTGCCCTGATACATTGTTCATTACACATCTAAAAGCTTCACACATTTAGCTCAGAAGGATAGTAAGTAAGTTTTTGAATTGGCTGTGGCACACCATGGCTGTACATGTTATGTGCCAATACTTCACAGATTAGAAATGTCACTGAGATTTCAGCTGTGAGAAGTATTTTCCCCCCAACAGTATAAATGACTTTTATACCCTGGAGAAGAAAGGAGTTGTTGTCCTGCTATTATAGAATAGCCATGGGAGGAGGGGGAGAAAGCATGATGGGGAAAAATAAGGTTAAGGGACATAAAACTGGCCAAGAGGAATGCTAACATCCATTTTATTGTGATTTGCTATGAAAGCCTTTGGTCTTTTGTGATTCCTCCCTTTCTGTGAGGAGTGACCCCTCCATTTCATTGCTTTTGCAGAAAATCTGTTCCCTGAGGGCTTGCTCTTGTAACACGCTGGCAGGTTATCTGTGAGGTAGACAGAAGTACAGAAATGAAGAAGTTTGCCTAGTAGTTATAATTTATAACTTACAGCTATGATTATAACAATAACCTGTTTCTGGCCATTTCCATTTTGTATTTCTCTCTATATGCCGGAAAGTGGAAATGTAAAATGTCCTCGCTTAAGATAATAGTTTCTATTTTTGTCCCATTAATGTCAGTGGTGGTTTCTCTTCAGCTTCTATGAGAAAAAAAGGCATAAAATTGTACGGTTTTAAAATGTCTGTAAATGTTTCTTAATGTATTTTTAACTGATGGAAAAGGATGAAAGCTACAAATAGGAAAACTCCAAATTCAAATAGTTATTTCTTCTCCTGTCACTCTAGACCTGTATTTCCAGTGTTTTGTCTAGCTTAAAAAACAAATACGTTTCTAGTTTCAAGCCAGTTTTCAGCAGAAGCCCAAAATAAGCAATGTAGATGGCAGAACACAGGAGCAATTGTAGACTGAGCAGATGGGAAGAGAAAACGCCTAAAAGACAGAGGTGAAGGAAATGCCTAAGATAGTCTCCTATTTCAGTTTTCAGAGGATTTTCCAAGCTTCCCCGCAGTGTTAGTCAGCACCCCATCATTTCCCTCCTGCATATGGTACCAGTGAGTTAACTCTGAAAAACGTGTTTTCTCCATTATTTACTAAAAGGCAACTCCACCAGGACATCACAGCAACACAGAATGTCAAACGCCTTTACTCCTACGTGGTCCGCCCAGCCTTACAGGAACGTAAGCAGCGTGCACACATCATGCAAGTGGGAGGTTTGTTTTAGCAAATATGTGGAAAGGACAAACAACTCAGTCTTTTTGGGAGCTTCCCCACTGCTTTTCATCTTCAGGGAAACAAAAGTACGGGTTGCTGTTCCTTTCACAGAGGGACTTGTCTATTATTTGGACCAGAAAGCTGGTAAGAAGGATGCCAGAGTCCTCATGTGTTTGTTAGGTTTGACCTGGTGACATTTGAACTGCCTTGGTCGGCTTTGGCATTGCTGTCAGAGCTGCAGCCTATTATTGTTAATTGTTTTATTTCATTTATTTCAAAGGCAGAAGCTGTTAAGATGAACTGGAGTTCACAGCAACTACTGCAATCATGTTGATTTTCCCTTCAGTAGGGCAGTTTCATTGAGAGCAATTTCCAGTTTCTTAGGGAACCGAAACAAAAAGCCCACATGGCTGGGGACGAAAGCACTGCCCTACCCTCTTGCCTGTTTGACAGACTCACTGCCAGAAAGCTGGGGAGATACTTCAGGCTTCAATTTCCCACCTGTAAAATGCTGTTATTCAGCTCTCTCCCACATGTGGTGGAGGCTGGAGTCTTCCATACCCAGAAAGCTCTGAGGGAAGGGTCTGCATGTGGCTGGGATCTTCCCCGAACCACAGGGCTGCAGCCCACTCTGATCTTGAGAAGCCTTGGGCAATCTCAAGCTTATTTTGCTTGAAACCCACCTGCAGTGTGGCAGTCTGGAGGGCTCACCCTTTACTCTGCTGCTGCTATTAATGGCAGAAAGCACACGCTCAGGGCTCTGTGCAGAGCAAGGACCAGAGCACTTGACATCAGACACAAGAAACTAAAAACCTGCCTCAAATCTAGTGCTGAGCTCTAGGCACAGAAGGAAGGGGTGGGAAGAAGAGCAAGGGGAAATGGAATAGAGCATCTGTTTGTGCAAGAGCAATGGCTACAACTCAGATTTGTTCACTTTCTGTTCTGTGTCTTCTACCATACGCTCTTGATTAATCCAAGTAGACAGTAGTGTTAAATGGGGGTTAGATGTCTTCAAGGGCTCGAAGACTTAGAAGCCGCTCACTGATAATTATAAAAGTGTCCTCCTTTTGTTTTTTTTTTTTTTTCTGGAGGAGTTAGCTGAAAAATCAGAGATCTGTTGTCCCAGATAAGAGAAATGTATGGATTTGGAAAATTCTTGATGAAATTCTAGTTAAAAAGAATGAATGGAGACTTATTATACAGAGTGCAAAGGTAATACTACGAGAGTATTTTTGCTTATAACTCAAAATGACCCTTTCAGCTAGCAGTAAATCCCAGACTCTGAGCTTCTAAAAATCATGCACTGTAGTTTTGTGCCTTCCTTGTTGCATTTTCCTTCAGTTTCCCATTCTTTTTTATTGCCTATTTATTTATTCGTTTTTTGCTTCTGTTCACAGGCACCATTATTCCTTACACAGAAAACAGTAAAATCCTTTTACTCATTTGTGTCCTTTTGTTGTATGCAGATTACTATTGTCTCATTTTCCTGATTTCAAAAGACTTTCTGTGCTGCTTGTAATAATTTGTAGAGATAGCTAACATGTAAGGCCAGCTTGTGAAAGTGTGCATCAGTTTGACAGGGGTCAAAATCGGAAAGTTTTTCAGTTCATTTTGAGTATGCATAATGAATAAAGAGTTATTTCTATTTGAAAAGCTTCTATGGAAAATTTTACCTAACAGCGTATCATACTTTGTTCACATATGCGACACCTCTACAAACTCTAGAGCTATAGTTTGTAACCTACATGCAACCTTCACACACTACTTCTGAAGATAGATATAAAACACATGTACCCTTAAATGTTATATTATACTGTACTGAGAAGCAGGCTATATATGTTTGACCAATTAGTGATGCTTTAGTCAGCTGTGCTTAGTTAACATGTCATTAAATGGCCAACAACAACCACATAAGTGCAGATTGTCGGGCTTTGATTATACTTCTCTTTTGTCAAATAAAGTTTTGTCAGACCTTTGATGTATCCCAAACTTTCTGATGGTTTCCATATTTACACCAGCAGGCACAGCAATTCCCAGACTGCTGCTCAGTTCCATGAGGGTACCACATCTTGTCTCTTAGGTCACCTGCAATGCTAATAGGTTTATCCTTTCTCCATCTACTGACTCTAAGTAAAACTACAGGACTGTGGATTGAATTTAACATGGAAATGTACTAAGAAATTTATATCAAGAGATAATATTAATGTTATTGTAACCTAATCAAAGGCAGAAGAGGTTTTCCATAATTTAGGGAAACAGTAAAGAAAGAATTTATAAAAGCCCACATTTATGCTTTCCCTGGCTGCTAAAGCACCGATTATCTTTTAGAGAAAACAAAGCCAGCTCCTTGCAAAAGAATAGAATTAAAAAGGTAGTGTTTGACAGGTGTTTAGTATAATTCTGTTCAACATGCAATTTTTCAGCCACATCAAGCAAAATATACCCTTTTTCGTCTTCCTGTCTTTTGTCAGCTGCAAAGTCTAGATTTTCATGGGATGCTGACTCTTTTTCTTTTGCACCAACACTATTAAAAACAATCCAGCAAAACCAAATCCTCCAGGAAATCAGTGATGCAACCTACAAGTATCATCAACACGGTGTTCCTCACCTGAAATCCAGCCCAGGATGGGTGAGTCTGTAGGACAAAACTTCAAACCAGTTGTAATCTGCCTGGAAGCCCCTCGGCATTAGCACATTCCCAGACTCTATCTTCTGGTTTAGAAAAACAGTTGTGGCTTAGTGAAAGGAATCAGTTTATGTGCCTTGGGACTGCTCCTTTAAGCAAACCAACAGCACAATATTTAGGGACAATAGGCGACTTGCTTCAAATTCACACTCCTGATGTGAATTAAAACACTAATGAAGATGTATTAGGAGGGGTCATGAGGCCACACAGTAGAAAGTCCGTGACAAAAAATCCCACAAGTCAGCTGCTGATGTAAAAAGGACAGCACTGTGTGTTGTGTAGTATTTTAAAATAAAATATCAGCAATTTTGGTTTGCCTTAATCTGCTGCTCTGTAAATAGTGGTGGCTGAACAGCTGTTTCATGAGCAGCCCCTCTGCCTGACCAATGCCCCGGGGCAGGGTGGCCAGGCTTGGGCAATCCTCGGGCCTCTGGTCCCCATCCATGAATCAGAACCCAGAGGCAAAAATACTCTAGCCACTTGCTGGCATTTACATGGTAAACCAAAATGTCTCCAGGCTGGGAGATAAGTAGTGCGATGCACCCTGAAGGCTGTTGGGAGCTGAGGGAAGGAGGAAAGCCTTGGCTCCCATACCCTGTGACACCAAACATTTTCTGTGCTGGGCAGAGCTAGCAGAGCAGCAGCAATCTCCGCCCCCCCCCCCCCCCCCTTTT
>SAYO01031905.1:181834-204591 GCA_004023745.1 Recurvirostra avosetta
CAGGTCCATGGCAGTTTTGTGTACATTTTTCTATATGAGATACCACCATAGCAGCAATTCTGTATGCGTACTTTCATTTCAACTCCTAGAAGATTTGCACAGCTGAATCCTGTATGTTTGAAAAGTGAAGTTTTTACTGGAAACACTGTCATAACCTTACCATAACAGCATGAATGATGCTTCTATAGCACTGAGGTAATTTTTATAAGGTAAAAAAATTCCAGTTATTGATGCATGTTACACAGGGTGCCTTACACAAGGGATGTAATTACTTTGGAGATATTTTGGCTCCTTCTGTTTAAAACAACAACTTACTTTTACTGTAAATGAAGAAAAGTGTATATTTATTCTCTTTGTGTGTCTCTTTCCACATTACTCATATTCCTGACAGGGGATGACAGTAATAAGATGTTTTGTTAATGTTACAGCTATATGATAGGTGGCTTCCAAAGAGTGCTCAGCCAGTGACTCACAGACCATCCCAGCAGGTGCACTACGAAACACACATTTTACTCGCTGTTTTAGAGCCCATTTTATTAAAATACTGAAATGAGCTGGAACAACAGAACTGACTTACTCATAGTGCCCTGAGTTTCAGCTGCAGTTCTGTATTGGGATATTAAAAGGATGCAATCATGTGAATTGCTGGAATAATTTTTTTTTATTATTGTTATGGTACGCATTGGGTTGGTTTTCATTACACTGTTCAGAGGAAATACAAATTAAATATTTTTTTGTAAGCTTCTGTATAGAAAAAGACTGCAAAGTCTTGCAGTTTAGCAATGTTAAGGATTTAGCTTCCAAGGAATAAGTTCCCAAGTGGTCTGAATACAAAAGCAAATAAATAAATAAATACTGCCTGAGGATGTTTATTAATCCAGTTTAATATGAACTATAGACAGACTCTGATATCATCTCACAGCTTGCTCATAAATTGTTTGCAAGTATGCAACTTGCCTCATTAAATTGCTAGATGACATGTCTACTCTTTCTTAAGGAAAATATAGAGCACATGGAAAACAATGTGCTTTAAATGAAGGCCAGATTGAACCATGTGTGTGTAAACGAGGGCAGCTCAAAATATTCTCTTTTCATAACCATGTGTATTTGTCCACACTGTGTATTTGGCATAAAAATGGGCTGAGTCTTATACCTTAACTTGTCTCCAGCTTACATTTTTAAGGACTTCTGCCTGGGCTTTGATGATCTCTGGTTAAGGTTTGGAAAGGTCTCGTGGCTCCAAAATCAAAAGTGTGCTGGTCCATGTTAGCATGGGCAATACAGCTGTCATGGCTGTTTAGGAAGCTGTTTCTGAATGCCTTACAGATGTTAGCTGCTGCTTTCCTCGTCATCAAGTAGCTAGGTGGCAAGCGTGTTCCTGCTCCCTTAAGTTTTGGGAGATTTAAGGACGAGGTGGCAGAGAGGACAAGGAACTGGCCTTCATATGATCATACTCCAGCCTCGGGGGGACAATGCTGGAGAGTCCCCAGAACTGCTGATGAGAAAGAAAACATCTGGGAGAGATCCTCGTCAATTCTTTGATGTTGCCAGCACACTCTTGAAAAAGGTATATAAATTAAGCAACTCTGAATGTGCCACTAAGCAAGAGGGTGACTGGACACAAATATGTAGCTATGCAACACGTGCAAGGAGCCCAGCGTGCTTGAGAGACATAAGACCTACTGCATATCAAGTGCTTGTATTGCACATAGATACAGTAAGTCCAGGTCCCATGCAAAGGAAGGATCACAGCATATAGCCCTTCCCTGACACCAGAATATGTCACATGGCCTGTCCACAAAGGATGACCATCTTTGGGCTGGAGTTAGCTAAGTTATTCTAAAACCTCGAAGGATGAAAGTTGAATCATTATTTTATTTTAATTTTTTGTACCTAATTACTGAAGTATGTAAAAATAAAACATACTGACAGGGATTCATAGCTAGGACTCCCCTTTCTCAAACAAGTATCCTAACCAGGCTATCAACAGAAGTTCCTTTCTTATCACAAAAAAAAAATTGTTCTCCTTTCTGAACAGTGTCCCAGACTCTCCAGGTAAGATGTAGAGTGTCATTGCCAAGTCATCTTTTTAAGGCGCGCTAGCAAAGTAACAGGTATTGCTGTGAATCCCTTGAGACTGATCAGAAAACTGAACCCAGATGTCTCATTAGAGGTGAGAACTCAACCCCATATTTTACAAGAAAAGCAGCCACCCCTAAACACACATGTGAAAGTAAAGCTGTAGGCCTCTACAAAACTTTCAGGTCAAAGAGGAGCTGCAGTTCCAAGCAAAGAATTTTGGAATCAGAATTTTTAGTTTTAGTCCTTACAGTCAACTTTGTCCTGTTTGGATGTTCAAGTCATATCTGATCTAGTCTATAGGTTAGTTTTATAGCTAAGACAGAGCCACTCATTGGTGCAACTCAACAGAAGCATGCAGAAATGAAGTTGGCCCAAGATGCTTGCTTATTTTAAGAAGTTATTTGATAAACTCAAACTGCATTTGAACACTTTTCTGCTCTATTAGCGTGCATGTGGAGTCTCTGTTTCAGGAATCAACTTTGTCTTTTTGATCTAGTAATATACTTTTGTTTTTTGAAAGAAAGATTTGATGACAAATTACACTTCTTAACACAGTACTAGTTGCTTCAAGCTCATACAACTCCTGAAAAGTGTGACAGACATTTTTAACAGTCTCCTCCAAAAGACTTGATATACGTCCAAGGCTGATTGAATGCATTTGCTTTGCTCTGGTCATCTTGCCCACAGTACTGCTTATGTGGCTGTAATCTCCCAACATTTTCTGGAAAAAAGTATGGTTTCTGACACAGGGACCACCTTTACCACATGTTTGCACAGCACACGCATCACACCTCATAATACACCCTGCCTGCCTGTGCTGTACCCCAACATGATCACTTTTAATTCCACATCGTGTTAGCAGAATATTCAGCTAGTTCTGAAGACCTTTGCACCTCCAGAGCAGATATAGCTGGTGATTTTTATCTACACCTCAGGTATAACTGTGTCCCTGAGCCAATGTACACACAAAATACATAAAATTTAATGTGTACTTGATCCTGGTGTTGGCAGCAAAGAGGCAGCTCCTCTTGGCTCTTATTTGGAAACTTTCAGCTAAGCATCAATGTATGCTCCAATGTAAGCTTCCCGGAGTTACTGTAAGAATTTTGTTAACCACAAACTGGTCTTTGGTTCATTATTCATAGTTCCGCCTGGTCTTGCAACTAATCATACAGGCAGGACCATTCATCAGATTTATTCACGACAGTACTGGCAGGATCATGACATTGGGTTGTGAACTCCTAAAGGCACGGATTGTGTATCGTTCTGTGGACTCCACCTCTACAACAGACTCTGTGCCAATGAGCATGTATGTGCACCCCACAGACTTCAATTAAGTTTTCCATAGGACCATTACACTCTACTGATTTGCTTGTCTCATGTTGAGACATTTTTTAGAATGAAATAGTTATTTGGGATGGGATTCAGATGCTTAAATCTGTGTGTCTTTTACCACATAAGCTGCTAGATGGTGTCCAAGCCAGGAGTAGAAAAGTCATGGGCCGCTAAGGGACACCTGCAATCTCCTGCAGGGGCAGCAGGAGACCAGGCAGGATACCCCAGAGCATCACAAATGACACTGGCTTCCTGTGAGTAGCCACCTGAACCAAGCCAAGATCCTAGTCCCTTAGTGCTGCTGATAGAGCCCATCAGCTGACCAAAGAAGGTCCGTGCTTTAGGGAGAGCTGCATAGCTCCTTGGATGATATGTACTAGATCACTAGTGGTGAGAGGGTAAGGTCCGACACCTTCCTTCAGACAACTACATTGAGTACCTTGATCTGTGAGCTGAACGTGTTTCCTGAATCTTCTTTTCATAATCTATAGCTGCATTAAGCCAACATGACACATCCTGCAGGAATGAAGATAATGGTGCAGTGTAACATTTATTATGAATCCTCTTAATGACTTCCAAGTGTACAGCATCACTTTTAAAGAGAGGGCAAAAGTATTATATGAGATCTTGGGTTTATATTGTGTATGTGAATGTGTCTCAACTCTGATGTTTAAGGGACTTTATATTTTTCTTACCAGGTCAAGTTCTGATTTTGAGACATACTCAGATGTCCTCTGGTAGATCTACCAAAGACACTGAAGGAGACACAACCTAGAGCTGTCTGTGACTCTCAGTGACCTAGTGTTCATCATCTCTGTAACTGACATGTGGTAAAAGATCAGGTAGGAGCAAAGTGGGCTGAGCGACTTTGAGAGTTGTAATAAGCTGGGTAAGGGATGCTTGTGTGGCATTTTCTGATGTGGGAAGGATAGCCAACTTGATGAGAGAGTTCGCAAAAAACAGCAGGAGGCAGTGGTATCTTAAACTACTGTTGCAACATCCAAAAAAGCAAGACTGATTATAGTCTGTAGTTCTAACCAGATCAGGGCATGAACTAGTTTTTCACAGTAAGTTTGTGCAACAGCTAGCTCAAAGACATACTGGCCTCTTACCGGGAATCCCAGTACCTCCCACAAATGCAATACACAGTGTTTTGGAGTGGTTAAAAGATTAGGTCATCTAGACTGGTGTTCCATAGGAGTTTTCCTCTGCTACCCCCATGACCTCAGTACCTGCCACCTCCTCCTCTTTTTCTGGGACTCTGTGCTCCTGCTCATGCTTCACCCACCCATTCTCTCAGGCATCTGTTTGAGTGGATGGATTGTGAATGTTCAGGTTAAGAGCAGGGTATGTATGTATGTATTTATTTATTTATTTATTTTTCAGAGATGACAGGTAAAAGGGATGGCAAGGGACTGGGAGCAAATCATGGACTGGGAAGGAGGAAAGAGGGAAAGTAGAATTGCTTCAACACCCATGCACTCAGTGCTGCCCTGCTCACAAGTTGTTCTCCCCAAAGCTATAAGCTACATCAGCCACTGACCCTGCTTTTTTGTGGCTTATTTGGTCATTTAAACCCTGGGTTTTCAGATCTCTCTGCGCTTGCCAACAAGAGGAGGGCTGTAAAACAGGCTGGAAAAGCCCTGCACACTACAGGGTTTGTAATTTGTAATAGCTCTGGTATGTTTGTGTTTGGAGATTAATTTTACAAAATGAACTAGCGCATGCTTTGTGTGTTTGTGCTTGCTACTCCCCTGGCATGCATTTTTCCCCACAGTAAGTGCCTGAAGTAAACTAATGCATCTATATTCCTACCGGTAATTTCTGCCCTCCTCATACCGTACCAGCCTTGCATGTGTGTCACACAGAGGGTTTGTGCTGGCTGGAGAAGTTTGCCCCTGTGGTTTCAGCCGGGTCCCCTTCTTTCAGCTTTTTGCTGAGACTCAGCACTGCGGGGAGGTGTAAGCCCGTGCCGTGGGACGCGCCAGGCCACGAGCTGCTGCTGGATGCGACTCCTGACTCAGCAGCGTGGCTGGGCGGACACAAGGCTTTGTGGTCACCCACCCCGTCCCGGTGACTCAGGCAGAGATAAAAATTCATTCTCTGCCTGAACTCTGGTGTTTACTGCCTGCCAAGCTCCAGCCTGGAGCATGCAGTAAATCTCAGAGAGCAGACCATAAATGAAAAAATGCAGTCCAGTATCAGTCCAAGCAGGCCTCCTAATATCATAGTGCTATGTTTCAGAATATGGGAGTATGTGGTAAGTAATAAAAACAGCTTAAACTGGTCATATTATCCATCTCTCAGCTATAAATCTTTTTCCTATAGTAGCCAAGACCACAGCCTTAAAGTACTGCATAGTAAACTGGATTTGCAGGGCAATGCTGCCACTGGGCTTTGTCAATGATTCCAGTTTCCCATCTGCAGTCTCCAAGCACTGAAGCAAACTTATTGTCTTTTCATTTAGGAAAGTCTTGGTTGTTTTATTTTTACCATAATTTGAAATTTTTTGGTTGCTACTTGTATGAAAATAGCATTTGTCAGCTATGCTGAGGGTCTTGTTATATTAGGAAAGATCTGTATATTGGAAATAAGAGCCCATTATGCCAAGTTCACTCTGAATGCAATAAAGAGACTGTAAAAGTCCAGGAGCACTGATTAGCTAAATGTAATAACAGACAACTGGTGAAGGAAAGATAGTGAAACAACAAAATAGCAGCATGAAAACAGTAAAGCAACAATCACAGTACTCTCACAACCTAAATCCTGACTTACTCTAGAAAAAGTTTATCTGACCAACAGAGTACCCACAGTATTACTGAATTAGGTTGTTCCGAGGGGAATTGCCTGACTGTGTCACCACAATTTGTTTGAAACCAGGGCAGCTCTCCTCTCCCTCCCTCTAAAATTTATTTATTCACTCAGTGTGTGGGTTTGGGAAAATAATGCAGTTTGTAAATTGGACTTTCTTCAGTCAAGAAATAGCAATAAATTTGGAGATGCTGAAAGAAAATACTTTGTTTACTGCTAGACACAAAAGAGCATTTCAGAAAGTTGAGGAAGGGGAAGAGATTTTATCCCCTTGTAGTTGAATGCAATAGTGCAGTAATCAGGACGCTCACCTAAAATGCAGGACATTTTATCATGGTTGAGAACAAAACCCAGATGTCTGGCTCCTCCGTAGATACTTAATCATCAGTTTGTAGGTATCTTCAGGCTCTGGTCCAGTGAGAATTGAATTTTCTATGAAGAATCCAGCTGCATCAGTAGGGACCTCCGCAAGACCTTTGGTCCATAATACTCTGCAGCTCACTGTTTCAGACTGCTGCCTCTCTGGATACTGCCCTAGAGTGAAGTTTTCACTTTAAAAATTGCAAAGCACCTACAACAAAGGGACAACTTGTCTGTGACTAAAATGGTCAAGCATATCTATGGCTGATGGGTTGCCTTGAGGTCCCAGCAGGCCTTCAGAATTTAAATTAGTTGCAGGTGGTGACAATAGGCAGATTCACTCTAGCTATGGCCTGGATCCATCGAGTTTTTGGCTTGCTTCTCCAAGGCTTTGGAATCACGCGCTTCCTTTCAGCTGCCCACTATTCTCTGAACCTCCACCCTGCCCTGGACATCCCTGGTCATTCTCAAGCACACAACGCTTCACTGAAGACTGATCTTGGAGAGTTCCTTTAGAAGAGAGTCAGGGTCAAGGGTTTTTTTGTTCTAAAAGATACAGAAAGACACATTGAGATACCGCCAAAGTCTCCCACAAAATGTCAACAGAGAGCTCCTCACCACATCTAGTGTTCACCATGTACAACACTGAGGACTATGCTCATAATAAGGCTGTTGCCCTATTTTTCTCTTAAATCATTTACTTTTCACTATAAACACGATGAGGTCACCGCCTGGTTTTGTGGCTCACGTCGGGTCCCCTTCCTTCCGTTCCTATCTTAGACTCCTTAGGGCTGTAGGCGCACATCTGGACCCTCAGCCTGCTGGTGCCAATGTCTCCCTTTCATTTAGCCAGCCACGCGTGGGCACACATCCCTCAGCGGTTGCGGTCAGCCCTCACAATGCCATGGGTTCACCCTGTGATGTTGTTGTTTGGCTGAATCAAGGGCAGCTAACTGCTGTATGGACCTGAACAGATCTGGGCTGGAAAGTTAAATGAACCTTAGCAAAGGCAAGTTATTCATGGATCGCTCAGTTATGCTGCAGTCAGAAATTTCTGAGTTCCCACAGGCCTCCCTAGTACACGTACAATGCTGGCACTTTAAAATGTCACAGCCGACAGCCAGAAAGCAAGGTTTTTAGGCATGCTGGACCTGTTCCCTATATTTTCAGCTGAGAGTGCCAATCACTGTGGTATCTAAGTACTCGCTGTCCTTTTGAACAGTCTGCATCACGTAAAGAGGGATCCATCTCACTTATATTCAGCTTTCTAAAAGCTTCCTGGTCTCCCTAGTTCACCAGGCTCCCTCTGCAGATAAGGTGGAGAGACAAACGTGTACAGAGGATTAATTTTCACATCTATTTTTTTTTACCTCTTTTTTGCAGTGGAAGTCAGGGAAGGCACAAGGCTCATGAGAGCTGTTGTTCATGGACAGCTTTGTCTGGGTAGCTTCGAGAATGTTGAATGAAAGTAGGAGAAAAACTCAGTGCAAAGCACCTGTACCACAAACTGTTAAAGAGCCTTTTTCCTTTGATATGTTGCTGTCTTGAGATCCAGTACTGGAAGGTGCTGTGGAGGGAGAGATTTCTGACAGTATGTATTTAACAGATCAGAAATAGCATGCGTGAGATCTAATAGCCAGAAGCAAATCATAGGCAAATTCAGACTAGAAACTCACACAGGCATGCATTTTTAGCAATATAAGCAACCATTGTAACAGCTCGCTGAAAGATGTGGCAAATTATCTAACATGTGAAATCTTCAACATGTGAACAGTGTCTAAGAGATATGTATGCTGGAGCTAATGTAGAAGTTACAATGCAGGAGTGACTGGGGGAGGTTCACTGCTCTATACCATACGGAGAATTACCTTTGAAAAAACAGTGGTCCTTTCTAAACCCATCTTATAAAATTCCCTAAGTGTACAGTGCCCAATGATGGCAGTCAGAGTGGGACTATGCAGAGCTTCAAAGAATTAGGAATCCAAGCCTTCTGAAGTAGAGGTACTTGTTTTGCCTTTTCTACCAAGTTGGGCATTTGTGGCATTACATACTTTGTTGTCTATCCTTTCTTTCACAATTTTGCCCTCATTTCTAAGAAAATGCTTTCTTGTAGCAGTGACAGAAAAGCTCACTCAGAATAAAGGCAGAGTAGAACCAGTGAATTTCTGCCTGTTTCCCCCTTTGCTAAACCCCAACAAATCTGATAAAGTTGTAGGATCAGGATACGTCACTTGAAGAGGATGGCTGTAGTGACAGCTGCAACACAAACTAGTGCTACACTTGATAGCCTTGAAGCAGAGGCAGTTGAAAGATGGGATGTAAGTTGTTTAGCGGGCACTGAATGACAGATAAGCCCCTTATTCTGAACAGAATCCCACTAAAAGTACAAAGATTTACATGCACACGAAGTACAAGTTCCTCCCCAAACAGAAAAAGGTACACAAATTTCTGTTTAGCTGCAATCTTACCTACTCCCACTCCCCAGCAGTCCAGAGGGAAAAAACCACACAGTGGGGTCTTATTTTTCTCATGGAGCTGATAATGTTATCCCCTTATTCTGAGACTTTTGCCAACTGTCTACAGCTGCCTATGTCTAAACATCACCCAGTTGGTGTGTCCCAGTCACTGGAGTCCCTAGAGTCCCTCTTGTCCCTGGCATTTCCCATGACATACTGATGCAGACCCGGAGATACAATACTTCCAGCGACCCCAGCTCCTGGACCGATCCCCTGGTGAAGGCTTCCATGCCTGGAACTCTGTCAGCGACTGAATGGACTAGATGGCCAGGAGTCAAGACATTGCGTTTGGTGGAAGATGTTCACCAAATGTTGTGACCAGAAGATTTCAGATTTAGCTTTCTAAAGGAACAGAGTCGTACCACAACATTTCCGAACAGCTCCAGTTACAGCTGTGTAACACTAACCAGTATTCAGAAGCTGTGCCAGGAAGCTCTCCACTTTGCTACACTCCTTTATTAATAGCATTTTGCCAAGCTGCCCACTGGGACAAAATTATTATATAGTGGTTAAATGTCTGCTAGTGGAGGAATGCTTTATTTTGCCTTTTAACCGCAGTCTCACTTGAATTCCAACACACAAACTAGAAGGTACCTGGGATGCCTAATAGCTGTATCTGGCTAGCTTTTCTGGCCCTACAAAAGACCACAGATAAGAGTGAGGTTGATTTACTGATCTCTTCTCCCTCCCACAGCTTACACAAGCAGTGGCAACAAGCTACTCCTACGCACACACCTGCATCTCAGTTTACAGCAACCTCTCCCCAATGAATGTGCAATTTCTTTTTTTCTTCCCACATAAATACCTTGTTATCTGATGTACACCAAGAAACACTTAGATCACACCCATCTTTTCTTTAGCCTTCCAGAGCTCCTAGCAAAACCACATCATCAATAATCTGGCAAGAAAACCCTAATATGAATCATGTCTACTGAAAAAATAGGGAGTATCTAAAAGAGAAGACCATTTTGTTGTACCCTATGAGTGGGTCAGTGGCCTGAGTTTGTCCCACTGCTGATGTCTTTTGTGCAATGACGTCCTTTTATAAAGCAGGTCTGAGACTGCTTTATATGTTTCTGGCCAAATATTTAGTAGTCATTACTGTGAGAAGGGAAAAACAAACAACGCCAAAACTGACATGCAGTGAAACACCAACCAGCCAAGTGTTTCTCCTAGTGGCACAAACCAGAATGAACAATAAAGCCCAGGCTGCATATTACAAAAGCAAAGGGACCTCATACAGATCCCATGTGTGTTTTAATGTGAATCACTGCATTTCCCTCCTGTATTGAAATATTAGATTATAAAAAATAATGACTAAAGCAACAAGATGTAGCTAGAGGGAAGTTCTAGGAGAGGTTTCTGTTGAAATGAAACAGACATCATACAATGCACAGTCCTTGTCTGAACCTTTTAAAACATGATTTTCAGCTTGTTCACACACTCAGACTACTGGACTACTGTAATTGGACTAATTAAAAACTACTATCCTTTGGTGTTTGGCTGTTCTACAAATGCAGCAATATTTTTAAGCCAAATAAATCTCATGACATATGCTTAGTGAATTCCAGATCTTTGTGGGTTTTATTTCAATTATATGAAAACAAGGAGCACCTTGCGTATGAGGAAAGGCTGAGAGAGCTGGGACTGTTTAACCTGCAGAAGAGAAGGCTCAGGATGATCTTACCAATGTGTATAAATATGTGAAGGGAGGGTGCAAAGATAACAAGCCAGGCTCTTTTTGGTGGTGCCCAGTGACAAGACCAGACACAATGGGCACAAACTGAAACATGGGTGATGCCATCTGAACTTCAGGAAACACTATTCATTTTGAGGGTGAGTGAGCACTGGAATAGGTTGTCCAGGGAGGTTGTGGAATCTCCATCCTTGGAGATATTAGAAAAATCATCTAGATGTGGTCCTGGGCAACTGGCTCTAGGTGGCCCTGCTTGAGCAGAGGGATTGGAGAAGATGACCTCCAGAGGTCCCTTCCAATCACATCCTGTGATTCTGTGATTCTGTGAAGGTGGATTTAATGTATTATGTAATTTTTTTCATTACTCTAGTGCTGCAAAGGGGGAGACTAAAGACTCATCTACACTGTTAAGTGATTCCTGCTTTTTCACCCTAAATCCTTGTCTTCTTAACATACACACACACCATATGAACATGCAAATGGTCTCTGTGTTGGACTGAATCTAATTTTCTTAGTGAGGAAACCTAGACAAGGTATAAAGGATGATCAGTCTATGCCAGGGTCCATACTCCATGTATTCCACCTGTATCAGGTGTGACTTTCAGCATGCTCTGGTCTTGTGCTCTCCCAGATCAGTCAGGAGTATGAAATGTGCTAAAAATTCTTATGTTTTGACAAAAGAGAAACGGATGTTTCTTGCACTATCATTGTGATTGGTTGTTCATTGCATAGCTTCTGATAAGCAGTACAGTTTCAGTTTTATTGCCCTGACACAGGAGTCGATGTGCATAAACCAGTTCACAGAAGTTGTCCAAGGGAGCTCTTTGGTATGGCTATCACTTTGGACATAGGCTAAGAGAAAACGACCTTTAAAGTTTCTTTTATTTGCACAAGTAAAATTATATCATATCCCTTTTGCTAGTAGGGAATACATGTAGAAGTGAACAACGACTGCTACATTAAATGCACATTCCTACCACTCTCCTGCTCCTTCATCCAGAACATCAAGCATGCAGCAGTTTGAGAAATGAAAAACACCAAAAAACCCTCGACATCTAACATACGGGCTTACAGAAGAGCATTGCCATTAGTATGCTCTGCACAAATGCATGAGATTTTCCTATGAACACAGGACTGTGACATATAAATTATATGGATCTCACACGCAAAGTAGGAAATAACAAGTCCGTACAAAAACTTTAAGTGTTTTGTTCTGTTTTTCTGAGGACATTAATTGATTATGAGACTTAGTTCTACTTTTCCCTTACACTCCCACTCTTCACTTTGTTTTCCCAAATCCTAACTTATCCACTAACTGTTGAACAGGGCCAAAGTAAAGGTAACAGGGTGAGCAAATATGTATGAAACATAGGGTAGGATGTGTCATCAGCATGATGGAGGATTGACTGGGACACTATTGGATCTCTGTTTCTGCGAATTTCCCTCATTTGCTGGTGAGCGCACTAAGTTGGCGTTTCCTGGTTATGTTACAGTTTCGCTTCTGTCACTTATATAACTAATATAATGGGTGCAAAAGGTACAAAAAGTTCTTGTGATTTGCTTAAGCAGGATTCTGGAGACCTGAAGAGAGACATGATCAAACAACCGTTAGAGTAATAGGAGGGTTGACACTACAGCCAGCTCCCCACAAGCCAAAATCCAGGGAGAGGAAAGCAGTGCTCAGCATATTGGATGCTTAATGATTATCAATTTTATCTCAGCCAAATCAGGTTTTAAGGATGACCAAAGGAAAATTAGATGATTTCTGGACTTTGATATTGCTCAGTCTGGTGTAGGAAATCAGGCCATGCTACTAAAAAAAAACAAAATAAAAAAAAAATCAGAGAGGGGTAGAAAAGTGTTTGGCTCAATTTTGCTTGTCAAGATTTCTGATAATCCAAATATAATTGTCAATTTACATCTCTAAACTCTTTGAAATGAAAATTAGAGTTATGCATGTGCCATGTAGCACTGAATACATAGCACATTCAGTATATAGAGTTAAGGATCATTCTGAAATAAACATAATATTATGGAATTGTAGAGAAAAAAAACCTTGAAAAGTGAGGGTTTCCTCTTTTTTGTTTCATTTCTCTTTATGAAACAGACACACAATGGGAAGATTTCAAGATTTACTTTCTCATGTGTTGTTTTTGTATGACTTAACTCTAAGCACCTAGAATACTTTAGAAACAGCAATAAATAACATAAACTTTACCCCAGGTGAAACAAGATTATGTATGTATCTACTGCAAATAACAGGGAAACTTATCAGACATGACAGTGATTTGGCTCCATAGAGCACTAACAAGAACCTAAATTAACGTATATCAAGCCACAATTCCCAGACAATATTCTCTTAGGGAGTAGGATTTACAGAAGGTTTCAATGAGGCAGATGGGAGGGAAACTTTGTGTTTCAGAACAATATCACTGGCACTTGGAATAGGTGCTACTATCCATCTTTGAAGAATATATTTTGTACACAAAATGTAAAGTTATTGAAAAAAAATAATTATTTTGCAAATGAAATGCACATGGGTGAAAATAAAATGATGAATTTTGTTTGGAATTTTAACACAGCTAGAGTCTGAATACCTGGATTCCCACACGTACCAAACACTCTGCCACATTACCACAGACGACCATGAGAACTCAAGCAAATCATTTCCCAGAAGACAATTCAATGGTAACCTTTAACTACTAAAATTATTTCTGTTGGCTTTTTCAGACCAAAAGAATAATTTCCATGAATGTAATTTAGGAGCAATTAAATCAGTGAATACCACTGTAACAAATAATTTCAGTCACAAGAGAGGATCAAAGAAATATTTCGTTTAATCATTTCTGAAACCGAGGTCTTTTTTTTTCCCAATGTTCTTTTAATTTCTTAATTTCTTCTTTGAAAAAACAGAGTGCTTATCCTTTTCCCCCCATCCTCCCCAACTTGGCAGTAGAGAAGAAAGCAGCATGAACAAAAGCAGCCTCAGACTCTGTTTTTTATTGAACCAATTCATTTCCCCCACCACCAAAAATAAAAGGTCGTTTGAAAGGCCGATTTGTGTGTATGTTAAAATGTTTTTTGGGTCACATAACTAAAAAGGAAGGGTACATTGCTGCCTTGGTCTGTCAAGGTGCACCTATGGTAGCAACTAAACTGGTTCAAGCACTGTGCTGTAGCTACACATACTGTTTCACTTTCACATCCTTGATAAGCATTTGGTTTGTGTCGATTTGCACTCTTTCAGAAATGCCTCAAATGATTCCAACATGGCACGTGTCAGGATTGCTCCTGATAGATAGTGTGAGTAAAGTAAAGCCATTTTGTATGGGGGGAGAGCTACAACTGTTTATACAGTGCCTAGTGCATTGTCATCCAGAACCTAATAGCATCCCTCCAGATAACACTTGTGGGTGAGGCAGGCCAACATCACGGGACCTTGTGGTCCTGAACTTCTCACGGCTTTGACCCCTCAGTTCAGCTCCTCTCTGCAGCGCTAACTCAGCATTGCAACAGACAATATATGAATAGAGGGCTGCTGTAGCAGCAACAAAAGTGGAAGAGAGAGAATAGTAGTAGTGGTAGCTAAGGTGGTGTTGCTATCTTCACATGTTGGTAAATCAAATTTGCTGCAAAAGTGTCTCTACCATATAGAATCATAGAATGGTTTAGGTTGGAAGGGACCTTAGAGATCACTTAGTTCCAACCCCCTTGCCATGGGCAGGGACATCTCCCACTAGACCAGGTTGCTCAAAGCCCCATCCAGTACGTTGTGTCACTACTGGCAAGAGGTCTGGGGCAGGAGATAGCAGAGAAAGGGAGCAAAGATGCATGAAAAATATTGGTGAAACCAACCTGATAAAAGTCGAGAATAAAGATGACATGTAAGTGATAAGAATGCACTACATGTCTTAATGGAGAAATCCAGGACCAGTGGAGAACCGTGCCACCTAATGTCATACTTATTTTCTGCTCATTTCTCAATGCAGCCTCTTCTCAAAGATGCACATGACAATTGCCGGAATTCTCAAAGAAAAAGCAGTCCAGTGTCCTCTGCAGCTCAGTTCTATGGAGGGGGGAAAGACAAGGAGTGAAAATGAATATGCAGAATCAGGCAGTGTGTCTGGTCTTCTCCCTGTCTGTGTTTGTCTATGCTGTTTTTCCCTTTAACAACATTCACAGACTTTTTTGATAGCCAAAGCGTAGAGTACTCAGCAAGAAAACATCTTCAGCAATCACCTAATAGGGCCTGGTGTCCACATGTATCTCTCCCAACGACAGAGATACCATGATCTCATCACCCTTTCCCACACAGATGAGCTGTCCTTGCAGTAGAAGGATTTCTCAGTGTCTAATCTAAATCTTTCTCACTACAATTTAGACCTATTACTTCTCAATAGATGAACAGAGATGGACAATTGTCCATTGCTTGCTTCTTTGCAGCAGACTTCTAAAATCCAAGTTGTGGCTTTTAACAGACTATGCCAGTGGTGTACTCTGTTTTGACAGCATTTTATTTCTGCACTAGGGGAAATCCAGATACTATGCCCCTTCAGGAGTTCCACAATGGACCTACTGCAGATATTCAGTAAATTTGGTACTCCCAGAAAAACAGTCACCTTCCAGCTGTTGTTCAGCCACAGTACTCAGCACATTGGCTACTCTAGTTGGTGTTAGAAGGAAGGCAAGTTACTCATCAGGGGAACTCATATGTCTGCCACCAGTTGCTGTGTTATTCCCTCAACACAATCAACAACTGTTCTCCCAGGCAGCAAATAGTCCCTTGACCACTTTTTATTGAACATCACCAGTCTTTGTGACACTCCTGACACAAAGACACACACAACCATTGCTGTTAATGCCTGAGGCACATTTTTATGGTCATGCAAACTTCAAGGATTCAGTTGTCTAAGTATACAGATTCAAGTATGAGTGTGGCTGGTATTATGTACAGCTTAGGGGTACTGATGCACTCTTCTGGAGGGGTAGCTGGGAGTCGGCTAGAACACCTAGCAGATTATAAAATAACCAGTATTTAGGCAACTGAGTCTTACTCCAGGAATGAACCACACGAGCCTCATTTCAGCTGCTGGCACATACGCCTAATGCCATTAGACATGATCTAAAGTTAACCTGTCTAAATTCCACACAGCTCTAGAAAGGTGCAGGGTTGCCAATAAATCCTGTGTTGAAACTCCAGCCCTGTCATGAGCATGTCTTAGGATATGTCAAATGACACTAAATACCTATGACTATGCAATCAAATTGAGCCCAAGAGGTGGGATTCAGCTCCAGATTTTTCAGATTGCTTAATTCAGCTTCCACCATACACTAGGTATCTACGCTCCTATCAGAGTCAGCTCAACTCTAAGGAGAGGTTCAGATGCCTAATCATAGACAGATAGAACCATTTTAATTACTTTAGGCTTTCCCTCCTGACATCCAGCTACCACTCAAGAAGGGCATTGATCTCACACAGATTCTGTGTCCTATCTGCAAGCCCTATGCACATATCTTGGGTACCCTACACTGCCTGATATGTCACTTATTTTCAAGAAAATGAAATCCACCTATAGTCAGTAAATTCAATGGAGCTCAGACAGTGGTGGAGCTGACTGTGTGCTAACTCCAACATGACATTCTTCCCTCTTCAGCTCTCTTGTCTGTATTTACTAGATCTTCATGGACTTCAATAATGGCTTAGATACCTCACTCACATATAGCAGTCCAGCTGTAATCCTCCAGTTATGTGTCTGGATTTATGTCTGAATCCTACCCCAAGCAATCAGTCTTCAAATTAGGATCTTTGTTTACTGCCCAGAAAGAGCAGAAATTCTTCCTATTTGTTTGGATGAAGAAAGAAAAAGAGATAAAGTGTTTCTCTTTGCTAGGTGTTTAGTTTATACAAATCTAATCATGATCACAAGACTTATTATCATTATAATTGCAGGACTGACATGCACATTTACATGTACATACACACAGCCACATGATCAGAAGCAAACTACAAAATCAACTGGTGGTACTGGAGAAGGAAGATGTGTACCTGGAAGACAAAAAATGAGAATGGACAAGTGGTCCAACCATAGGTACTCCAATTCATAAAAAGGAGGATATTTTCAGCTTCATAATAGTAAGGTATTAACAAGCCTTTATGATGGTACGCTGGGATTCAGATTGTGGTCAACAAAAGAACCACAGAATATTTTTATTTCAGTAATTGATATAGAATATGGAAATACCGCATTAAGCAGCCAGTTGGAGTAATGGTTCTAAGGAATTTAAATACTATAGTTGTACAGAAAGGAAGGAGAAGGAAAAAAGTGTGTATTTGTGTGTGTGTGTGTATCTTCATGTCACTTTGGTTTGAAGTTGCAGCACAAATCAGATCTTTCAAATAACTTTGCTATGGCAAGAAAATGGCATTTAGAAAAGCCATTACTAGAAGGCAGTTATTATTTTGTTTCAGTAAACATCTCCACAGTATGGATTTCTAAAGTACATGAGTCTTCTAACAGGTTATCCAGAGCTTTCTATAACAACAGCAGGAGCTATGCAAGCAAGTATGAACACAAAGCTCTGTGCCAATGCATATTAACTTCTCTCATGTAACTTCTGCTCTTCCAGTCCTTGGCCCATGTCCATCCAATTTAAATGTCAAATACAGAAGGGAAAATTGTAAACCTTCTGTACTTACACACCGCATCATTTTTTTTCCCTTTCATTGAATTTTTACCCAGGGAAGGATAGATCAGAGTTATTTGCTTCATAGAGTCTGCTTGATATGAACTTTTTAAAGGTTTTTGTTTAATCCTGTGCACCTGGTATTGTTGTGGGTTCAAACAGTTTTATATTCCTTCCCTACCAGTTCTCCTATGACTTTACAAGAACAAAGCTAATAAATTCTACAGCACCAAACACAGAAGCATTTGGAAGCTGTTTTCTAATCCAGACCTACACAGCCTTGTGTCTTTCCCCATATCCCACATCCCTAATGACTGGATTCTCTCTCTGCATGGGTATAAAACAGTCTATCATTTGTATTTGAATCCCTTTCTTTAATATTATTAGACTACATAGGCACATATTGTAAAGAGGTCGGATGGCTCGTTAACAGTATATATGGTATTGTGTAGTTCTCAGCAAGCAGATTTCGAAGAACAGATTTTGAAAGTTTTTAACAGGAGCACTTACAAAGTAAAAGAGAAAAATAAAAAGTTACTTTCTATTCTTAATAAAGTCAATGTAGCTTATGAAATAACCTCATTGAGGGAAAACTAGACTGTGCTTTGCCATGCCTCTGCATGATTACTGGATTACAGCTTTATTACTCACCTATCCCTTTGCCCAGAAGAAGCAGCAGCATGGCATGCATCTGTTTCTGCATGTAGTTTTCCTTTCTTGCTTGTTTCATAAAACTTAATTGATCCTGAAAAAGGGAAATACCTCTTCAGTCCTCAAAGTAGGACCCTACATATCTTCACAAAGGCTAAATTTATTGAAGAACCTTGGTCCCAGGATAACTTCACAGGGAAAATCTGGATCCTCCAAAAGTCAACTTAAAGTTGACTCTCTTGTGCTCTTTATAGCAGCCTTTCCCTCACCCAGGGAACCTGGGAAGTTTATAATCTTACCTAATTGTACCCCACATAACTGGGGTTAACAATAGGCTCATTGCCATGCTTCTGCTTCTGTGCAGTGATACTGGGATACAGGTTCCTTCAGGCATTTCCTTAGCTCGTTTTGTCTCTTCACAGTGGTAACACAGCATGGTCTTTACTTCCACATAGAAGTTCCCTCTGTTCCAGTAATGGGAATTAATGCTAGAGGATATGATCCACAGTACCATATGGTTTCTAGTTATTTCCCTCTGTAAAAGTCAATACAGATTAAACCAACAATCTAGTTCTAGCTCTGCCTAACAAAATAAAAGTAATTCTCCTTTTAATCCTAGGAAACAAAAGCAAAGCATTGTTATTAATGCTGTTAAGGTTGTTTCGAGGCCTAAACATTCTGGACTCTTTATACACCCAAAGGTTTTTGCTGCAATTGTAGCTTCCTTTCCTATTACAATGCATCCAAAAGCCTGCAAGAGGAAAAAAAAAACAACAAAAAAACCAAACCAACAACCCAGATTTCCTAGAAATTCCATCTTACCCCAGAGAGAGAGAGACAGACAGAAAAAGAGGATTGGAAAAGACATCCTCTTGCAGACTGTTAGGGTGGGATTTGTCTCACCTAACTTTAAGCATTTACATTAATAGGTGTCAATAGCTGAGCTAGTCACCCTGGGCTCCATTTACAGTCTATGGGGAGAAATAAGCTCTTTTGTAACATAATCTATCTAACCTGTTCCAGGTATTTGCTTTAGACTGAACTGAACTTTAGAAATGCCTAATTCTCTCCCCTGACTACAAAGGGAGTTCAGCTTTACTAGATCATGTGTGAATGCCTGTTAACACTCTATTACATGAATCTCATTTTTTTTTTCTCTCTCCTCTTATTTTTAATGCACCTCCTTTTTTGCTTTTCTTTTTCCATAAGTCATTTTTACCCTTTCTTTTTAGGACAGCTTGTCCTCTCTACACATGATCATAGAAAGAAAACTATTGTCTAGCCACTCCTGCCTGAGAAATCTCAGGGGAACTCAGCGGTACAGTCAATAGACAGCCATCAACTAAGTGCAGTGTAAGGAGCTCGCAG
Organism: Recurvirostra avosetta; assembly: GCA_004023745.1. Taxonomy (NCBI): domain Eukaryota; kingdom Metazoa; phylum Chordata; class Aves; order Charadriiformes; family Recurvirostridae; genus Recurvirostra; species Recurvirostra avosetta. The sequence goes on from SAYO01031905.1 coordinate 201,338, forward strand.
GGAAGGGCATCAGATTTGGAATAGCTGCATACTTGTTATGTTACACATGGGAGGATATTCACGGTGAGGAAGAGATTACAGTTTATTGGAAAGCATGAATACGCAGACCAAGGATTGACAGATTTCCTCTAACATATTTCATTTGGGCTGCTCAGTGACTTCACCTATAAAAGAGCAACACACGCAGGATTTAGCTCTCAAAACACAATACTCCTTACAATATTTGCTGCATTTCCACCAGTGGTTGAATTCCATTAGTATAGAAATATTTCTAATACTTTGTCAGTGCCTACAGTTATTAGTGAACCTTGCTTCCAGACCACAGAAGAGGTCAGGATTGCGTGAAATTATTTCATTCCAACAGCACCTTTGCTGTTGCTATTGCATTGCTGTCAAAACCCAAAGTAGATAGTTTAAAACTAACTTCAATACCTCTGCAGTGGCTGCAGCCATATCTCTGAATATAATTACCAAAGAAGTATTTATTCCTATAAAATTGCATTAAAATAATAAGATTAAGGAACATATCAAACTGAACAATAGATACTTAATGTTGCCCAGAGAGGCTATACAGTCTTCATTCTTGGACATATTCAAAATTGGACTGGACACAACCTCAAACAACCTGCTCTACTTTACCCTGCTTTGAGCAGAGGGTTAGACATGATGATCTCAAGATGTCCCTTCCAATTTGACAATCCTGTAGTTCTGTGAATCTAAGCATGAAGTCACATTTAATTTTGACTTCACGAAGATTACTGAGGTGCTCAAGGTTAGTGCACCTCATACCTGTGTGTGGGATTTAATTTTCAGAATACTGTCCCAAAGATATGAGCACACATTCTGTGTTATACATAAAAATGATCATTTTAATGTCTCTCTTTTGCAGTCCCAAAAGTCTACAAGTATATCTAATTGATATGTACAATATTCAAACTTCTGAACAGAAACACTCAAAGAGGTTTAGAAATCTTTCTTTTCTTGTTCAGGGTGGGATTCATTTTGACAGTACTTTTATTACTTAAAATAGATGTCTGGACTAAATTAATCTCTAAAGCTTCCTTTTTCATCATTCCAAAGATATGGGCACTTCTAAAAGATGATTTGACCTATGTGAAGATAGGTTTTGAGAATACACAAGATGAATGTCCCGATGGAGGTCTACATTTGTTTTTCTGAGTTATGGAATGAGCCTACTCTGCTGACTGAGACTATATGCATAAATTTTACTGCTGAAGCTTGAGAAGCTCAATCTGAGTCTCAATGTAGATTAAATACAGAGTAATCCTGACTCTAACAGTGTTTAAAATCGATTAAAAGCTGGCTTTCATTTTTTTTTAGTCTTTTGTCTTCAAAAAATGTCTTAGTGAAAATTGAAAAAAAATATACTATTATGAACACTCTTCTGAATTCCATTTAGTGATTTCTTACTCATCAAAAAAAGTCTTCAGAGTAAACAGTTACTGGGTAGTTGTGTGAGCCAGGTGTGAATTAAATACTATGGACAATAAACTGTCCATAAAACATCTGTGTTTCTATCTTACTGAATTTGTTTTCAAAATATTCACAATGCTCTCCTTAAAAAAACAAAACAAAAAAACCCCAAAACAACACCACCACCATCAAAAAGCCTCCATAAACCAGTAAAGTTGATAATATGACATGTGAGAATTCCATATTATTTCAGTGTCCACTAGCTACCATGCAGAAGGACCAGTTAATTAACTGTTTATTATTCTAACTTCAATAGCTTATATTCACATAGACGGAAAAGGCTTGCAGAGATTCCCCAGAGCATATCATGGCAATGACTTTTTCAAAAGACAGAATAATCTGACGTGAATTCCATTTTACTCTGATTAAAGTACATTTTCTGTTGAGTTTCACACTGAAGTCTCATTACAGAAGCAGTTTTACTAGATGGGTTTATATAACTGAAGAGAAATGTATGTACATGGGGAAGTTTAAAGGGATGTTAGACATCTTGTATAAGACAGTAAAACCTTCCTTGCTTGCTTGCTTGTGTTTCACATTGCTAGGGTGCGATGGAATAACAGCAGACCAAACTGGGCTTTCTTTATTATTATTATAATTCTTGATTATGGAAGGAAAAATAAATGTTAAGTATCTGGAAATAGATGATAGATTTGCAGCTGACCTCTGTGCACTGCACATAAAGCTGTGTAAGTTGAATACTTAGTTTACCATTATGTCATCATTCATTCTACAAAAGCTGACCGAGCATTTAGTAGAGTTAACCTGGTTAGAGTTCTCAGCAGAAGTTATGAACTCTCTTGGGACACTTATGGTTCAAACACAAAAATGCCACACAGCCTTCTTGGCTAATATAACTACTGCCTTACTGTCTTCTCCTTAGATACATGAATTACCAGCATTCAGAGTAGTTCATTCAATTCAGTCAAGATATTTCTTAGAAACCCTGGGGAATCTGCGCAAGTGCTCTGATTGCTTTGAAAGTGTTTCAGTTTCCTGCTCTTAAAAATTACTGCCCTAAAGGACAGAGATGTCTCAGGAGCTGCAACATTATTCAGAATCAGCTTTATCAAAAAATTTTTGAAATTAAAAAAAGATATGTTTACTTAAGAACTCTGATTTCATTAACAGAGTAGCTTACTAAGATTTTTTTCTGAGAGCAAGAGAATCACATAAGAACACAACACGATTAATTAGAAGGTTGAATTTTCTTAACTCACTGGCTGGATTTAGATGAACCCATCACACCTGAACTATAAGGCACCTAAGGCATGTCTGCAAAGATATTTTTCATAGCTTTTATTCAGCACTGTCCTTGGTGCAGCTGGACCTATGTGATGATTTTCATAGAATCATAGAATGGTTAGAGTTGAAATGGACCTTAAATATCATCTAGTTCCAACCCCACTGCTCTGGTCAGGGACACCTTCCACTAGACCAGGTTGCTCAAAGCGCCATCCAGCCTGGCCTTAAACACCTCCTGGGATGAGGCAGCCACAACTTCTCTGGGTAACCAGTTCCAGTGTCTCACCACCCTCAGTAAAGAACTTCTTCCTTATATCTAGTCTAAATCTATCCTCTTTCAGTTTAAAACCATTACCCCTCATCCTATTGCTACAGTCCCTGATAAAGAGTCCCTCCCTATCTTTCCTGTAGGCCCTTTAGGTACTGGAAGGGGCTATAAGGTCTTCCCAAAGTCGTCTCTTCTCCAGGCTGAATAACCCCAACTCTCTCAGCCTGTCCTCATAGGAGAGGTGCTC
>SAYO01031905.1:204601-220140 GCA_004023745.1 Recurvirostra avosetta
TGGGAAACAGGAGAATGGCTATGAGCTGATGTGATAGCTGCTGGCTTTTGCTACCTTAAAAGGGAAACCTGAGAAAGTGCAAGAACAGCAGCACTTAAATCACGCAGGCAAAGGAGGTGTCTGTGCTATCACACTGGAGGGCACTACTGTAGCCAAGGATTCAGCACAGGCAGATGGACCTTTGGAAATGCAGATAAATTCAGATGAGATATTTGAACCTGGAAATAGGATATAAAAAAAGCATAGGAATTCAATCATCTCCTCTGTGAGATTTGGCGACTACTACAGAAGTTTGATCTGTCTTAGGGAACTGCACACTAGGATGCCTAATACAAATAGTTCTTAATCTAAATTAAAACAAACAAAAAAAACAAAAACAAACAAACAAAACCCACCATAGCTTGGATGAAAATATCTTTTGCTTCTAAAAATGTCATCATTCTTCTGCCAAGAGAGAATATTTAGCATCTCCTATCATCAATAGGCGAACCTCAAGTTGGGCAGAGCTGCCTAACACCACTTGTCACAAATACGTCTACCGTGCTACCAGAACTGGTTTTTGATAAAGCAATTGGAAAAAAGCCTATTTATACCGGGTAATAAACAGCAACGGCTGGAGGGTATTTAACATGCAATGGATATGCACCACAGAACGCTATGCCTACTGCATGACAGCCACCAAGGAAACTAGTTGGACATAGACTCTACCGTTTCTCATCGAAGGGAAGAAATGTCATTTAAGGTAGTGTGTACAACTGGTCAAATCAGTGCTGAGAAATACATTTGCTGACAACTTCAGCCCTTTTTCCAACTACCAGCTGTTTGCAAACAGACTACTGTTGCGTTTGTTATTGTAACTGTAGAGCAGACAATTGAAGGGCCTGAGCCAAAGCCCCAAACTCTCATCAACTTCACTGGGCTATGGGAAAGGGCTGTAGATGAATAAACTTTACCCAAAGAATTTGTGAAATATTCATTTGGTCTCCTCCCCACTTCTTATTTATGCTGTGTAGCTAGTCATTCATGTCATACCGATTTTTTTTTCTTCCAGACTAAATATATGAAATCTTTTAATTAATAGTTTAATTAGAAATAATTTTTACACGTGAATGAACAACCATATTCACATGAGACTAAAACAACATGAAGAACAGCGATCATCCAAATGTTTATGGCAGTACAAACATCCATGAGTGGCTGATAGCGAAAGGTTGCAGTAAGTCTGAGATGTTCAGAATCCAAGGCACTGTTTGCAAGTGTAGTTTTAGTTCATTCAAGAAGCTACTGCATGGATCATTAGTCTGAAGCAGAAGTAGTCTCAGAACAGACTGCACTGCAAGCTGATACACTGAATGTTGAAATCACCAATTAATCCATCCTTCCCATGAATAAAGAGGAAATCAAGCACTGGCATTAAGTATGTAACTGCTTCATTTTTCAGGATCTGGAATTATATTGTCTGCCTCTACGGGGGGAAGTAGTTGTCTTTATAACTCAGCCCTACTATAGTCTGTTATGGTTAACAATAGTAGTAACATATCTGTTCCAAAGTACTCTAGGAAAAATCCTGCAGAGGATTTACCATTTAATAGTGAGACTATGATACACTTACCTTTACAGAATAACACCCTCTTTTGCTAATCCAACTGGCTTTTAATAGATTTGTTTGATGGCTCACATGCCAGCTGCAGAAGGATATCATAATCTGATCTTTAGCTTCTTCTAAACGTCTTAAGCAGTATGGATTCTACTTGCTCCTCTCATGTGAACATACCAGAAAGTTTACCCTTGATACTCAGGCATTTTTTTAAAAATATTCCCTACTTCTATTTATAGAGTAATTTTCCTCCATCTTGGCCTTCATCTATTAAACAGTGGATGTTAAGACTAGATTCTCATAACCAAGCTGTCATAGAGAAATAAATTTTCTTTAATGAGGCACTGTACAGAACAATATAAACTACAGTATGTATGCTGCCCAATTACCACCTACCAATGCCACATGTATGTAGAAATTTTGGACTACCTTTCTTTATTCCCTGAAATTCCTTCTCCTGAAATATACCTAATGCAGATCAGATATTCTGATTATTCATATGTTGTCTTGCATTGAAATCACTTTCCAGGAAACACCCCCAAAAAGGCCCTTTAATGACCCAGAAATTTGTGAGCAATCAGTTGAAGGTCTAAGCAACCACAAGACACCTTGTGGCGTATCACAAAGATGTTTTCCAACTGTCGATTCTAATGTTTATTTTCAAGTATTGAATCATAACGTTTACTACAAGGAACATACAAACACAATAAACCCAGTCATCTGTTTAACATAATAAATAAGCTTGAGCTATAGATGTGCTATTTGATTTACATCAATTTGTTCCTTCTTGATAGTATCTTGATAGCAGAAAGTAATGAACGTGAAGAAAATAACATTGGTTTGAGTGTTCAATGTGATACAGAGAAATATTTTTTATAAACTACCCCAAAAGCTCAAGGAAAAGGGAACTGGCAAATAACGTAGGGTACGATGAGCTGAGCCAAGAATGTGATTTTGGACTGTTTCCATTGCGGTTTTCACTTCAGAGTAATTTGTATGATTTGGAAAGCTAGCAATGTAACTCTGTGTGGGGATGGGTTATTCAAGGTAACCTCTATGTTTAAAGGATGGGGTATTTTTATAGCCATGGACCAAAAATGAGGTCACATGCTACAGCTACCTAGAGCTAGGAAGGAAGACAGAGAATCCACTGTTTCTAATTTCTCACATTATCTTGTACCGTACAGAGACATGTATTTTACTGTTCTTAAAATACATAGCTATTAATATGCTAATGGCATGATGAGCAAAACAGCGAAACCTAACAAAATGTCCCTCTAGCAGAAATACTAACTTTTCATATTCTTTAAGGCTAGTGTTCACATTGAATTCCTCAAGAAATGCAGTGAAGTAGAAGCATAAGAGTACAATATTTGGAACTTTTAAAATATATTGGATTTTAATGCATTCCTAGTTCGTGTGGCAGCCCAGACTGTCTATTTAGGGCTAGTTTTTCTCTGTGATAAATCTTGAGCTAATTTCCAGAAAACAGCTAGAAATTTTTAAGCTGCTAAAAGTTAAAAGTTGTAGTTTGTATCTAAAACCACAGCAACTGTGGGCTCAACTCAGCACACAAAGATAGGGCTACCATCATTTAACATATTTGAATATGAACAATATTTTCTCTAGCACAGAACAGTTAAAAGATGAAGAATGTCAAATTCCCCAAAGAACCTTGAAATCAGCCACTAGTTAAAGTTTTACAGTGGGAACTTTTAAAGACTTAGGTCCAGATCCTCATCTGTAGTAAAGTTTCAATAAAGGAAGTAGAAAATACCTAATTTACATCAATGAAAAAATTGACCTTTAATTATAATGTCAAGATAATACAGACATTAAATTCTCATTTTACTCCCCACTGCTTGCAAAGACTAAAACACTTCCAAGATTTCTACAGGACCAATCTAACATCAGTTCTGGAAATCATCCACACTTATAGGATGATTTAGAGAAATACTCATAGGGTGAAGGTCTTTAGACATCTTGATGTCCTTGGCTAGAAGCCAGCTGAATAAAAATCAAATAACAAAAAGTTAGAAATGATGTAGCATTGCAAGGGAAAATTAAAGGAATGTTTAAACAGCACTAACTAAATAAAAAGCACTGGCACTTAATAAGCAAGAGATGTCATCTTTTCCCCTTCTTTTTTCAAAAAGGTTCAAATGGGATTTTTGATTGTTGCTTCAAAACAATCTTTCAATTTACTGACATGATCTAAGTGAGAACTTCAACCATCTTCTGGTTCATTCCAACTTACAAAAGCTCAGAGGTATGAAAAAAGGTCCTGAGCCACACAGACCTTCCATGAAAGAAATCCCTAGCACAGATGTCAGACTCTTTTCCCACCCCTACTCCTCACAAGCCCATACATCACAGAAATCCTGGGTGGGAGAAGCGGCATGCTGGGGGCTGGCGGGACATCGCACTATATCACCAAGAAGATACGGGTTATAGTGTTGTTGCTCTGATCTTCAGTACGTTCACTGAAAGTTCTGTTTTTTTAAGGAAAGTTTCCCTGTTCTTATATAACCTTCGACACTTTGCTACAGCAGGCTAAGTGAGGGAACAAGATTAACAGATATGAGATATTTTTACTGCTTCACCTAAAGAGTCACAGAATTTTCTGGGAATGTTAACACTTGTTCAAAACAATGTGTGATTCTTCATGTTGCTATCAGTGCTGGGAGAGAATTCTACATAGCCTCCGAGTGATTTGTACCAAACAATTTTACATAATCATTTAACATCCTTCTTCAAGCTAATAAATCTGTTAAATTGGTTTTTGATAGGAACCAAAGTGCTGTTATTAAATATCTCTGCAAAATAACAGCATTATCAAAGTGGAAGTCATTAAGCTGCTGTTCCTACTGGCTGTTGTGTGTGTTACCATGATCTTAGCCATGACAAATGCTTTCCCAGTTAACTTACAGGAAATATATTTGTGTCAATTAGCACAGATTATATGATCGAGGAACAAGATCAGTGAACCATGATGAATACGGTCAATATCTGCCCTAAAAATATGACATCTATTTATCTAAATGCGGTAGCTTGGCTTCATTTACTGCATCTCTTCCTGTTTCCCTCCTTTTACTATGCATTTATTAAAAACAACGCTAGTGTAAACAAAGTATCTATCATATTTTTAAATGAACTTCTATTACAACATTGTTACCCACTGCTCCTCTAATACCATTTGCTTGCCATACTACCATGAGGATCCACTGTTGATATTGTTACCAGCAAGTCCTGCAAACAATCACTGACTTCAGCTCACAAGAGGTCCGCCATAGGTGTGAAAATCAGCAGTACTTTCCCCCCCACTATACAGCTCCACCAAAGTACAGGCTGAAGGTGTGATAGCATCTCAACAGTCAGATGGAGCACCAGCTGTGCAACCTCGTGGCCCAGCCTGTGATAAAATCCTCTTTTCTCTCTACAACAGCTGTAACAATGTCAGAGCTCCCTGGGTACAGAAAATCCCTACAGTTTCTCTAGGGGGGAAAACCAGTGGAGTATCATAGGCTATTAGTTAGCCCAGGATTCAAGAGCGTAAGCCACAGGAGCAAATTTCTTGTGACAGTTATAAAGGTCAACATTTCAAAGTCTTCTGCCATGCATTAGGCACAAAAATCAGATCCTCAGCCACATCTCCCCAACCTCACCCATGGGCACTGAAGATCCGAGACTCCCTGCTCAGTGCTGAAACCTCGTGCAGAGCTTTCCATCCACCCAGGACAGAACGGCGCTGTGCAGTTCTGCACGGGAATGCTTTCTGCAGATGAAAACAGTAAAGCTCATGTACAAGTCTGCCAGCAATGCTCCTCTAGCCTGTGTCTGAGACCAGAGCCTCTGCTTTCATTGACTTTATGAGGGTTAGTAGCATTTATACAGGTAACAATCTGAGGTAAAAAGGACAAGACCACCTCAACATTGGATAGGAAGAACTCTGCCTTGGAATCAGGATCCATACTGTAAGTCATAAAAACATGCAAGTCCAGGATTTCTTCTGTTTTCTGCTTTCAAGGAAAATGTATATGTATCTCTATCTTTCCTCAGTCAAAACAAAAGATCTTTTTTTCTTTTAGTACTCATAAGCCTCTACAAGGTCTGTCCTAGTCTCAGCATACACCTAATCTCCATTAGCATTGATAACTGATGTGTGCTCACATCAAAGGAAGAATACACTTTACTTTATCAAGTCTTAAAACTGGACAACAGGTTTAAATGAAAAAAACTTGGAAAGGCTTGGAGACAAGTGAAGCAGTACATAGCAAGTCTATAAAGGAAAATAAAGAATACTTAGCATACTTGAAAAGCTTTCACACCAGTTGTAGAAGGCCTAAATAAATCATGCAAATGGATAAAAGAGGTCTAGAAAATCTTTATGTAACAACACAAGGAGCAAATAGTAAAAAATGCATATGATATTAAATTATTGTATTAAAAAGCAAGCAACTGAAAATAGCCCAGAGAGCTTTTAAAGATTCGGAAGATAAATTATCCTTATGAAGGATGCTGGGGAACTAAGATGTAGCAATTATCAGACAAAACGAATGGTCAGAATTGCGTACTTTTTCAGCCTTCAGTTCACATCCTGCATAGTTTTAACCCAGTAATTTACATTCGTTTCCCAATTTTGTCTTCTGTATTATAGCAGTAATTTTCTCACACATATATCAACGTACAGTTAGATACATTAATATTTGCAAAAATATTTAGGTCTATGGAAATATTAATAAATACAGATATTGATGAGCAGGAAACAACAAATTAGATGCATACCATCTCCCTGTATTAGCATGGCTTTTTCCATGAAAAGCACCTTGGTGTCCTATAGCACCAGCAGCTCACATGGAGATATGAGAAGTTAAACTAACTGGGGATCAGTTCTTAGGATTTTAAAGAGGTTATCACACAGCCTTTCTTTACAGTTCAGGTCTACTTGATTTTTAGCTGTTTTTAACTGATTCCCTGAACAAGTCCCAGAAACAACAAATAATCTACAGAACAACATAGAGATGTACTAATTGTTTTCATTTCCTTTAGTGAGCTAAGAACCTTACCTTATATCACAGCAAAACCCTTAACATCTTTAACACATAAAGACACCACCAAAGAATCAATTTCTGAATATTATCTATCAGGATGCTTTGAGATAGTCAACCACAGGACAAGGTTGTAGAGTTGACCGAAAGATTTTGGTACATACAACGTGGAGAGTTTTAGTAATGTTTACAGTTTCACAACACATTTGATTCAAAATCAAAGGCTTCCTCTGATTACAGTTTCATAAAGATTAGGAATTAGAAACTGAATTCACATCAGCCAAGATTTTTGAGCTTTCATAAAGGTTTGCCTAAGTAAATTGTGCCAAATAGTTACAACATCAAACTCTTTCTTTAACTGAAACACCTTTCTTTTCTTTTTTTCTATTCCATCCTCAAACAGAAGTATTTAGGCTGGGTCAATCAAAACATTTGCACTTCAGGTTTAAAAATGCTTCATTTCAGTATTGAATAACTTTTAGGGTTTTTTTTAAATTATTTTTTACTACTATTAACACTTCAATTTCAAAGGCAACAGTGGTTCCAAACACCATGTAGAGATTTTCTTTTTGTCAACTTTTTTCAATTTTCTAAAAGTTGACCCAGTGCTGGAAAGAAAAAAGGATCGCTTTGCATTTCCTCCCAAAACTGTTTAGCCAAGAAATTTTCATCCAGCCAGATTAAGGACAGTGGGAACTTTCATGCAGAACATCTTAAAAATATTATAAAACACCAAGCAAAATATCAATAGTGCTTTTTCTACATCAATATGACCTGCTTCTCTTCATATGCATTTAAGAGAGTAGAAGCAGGCTACAGATTACATGTAAGGGGCCTATACACACACTGCTTCTTAATCTTTTCCTGGAGGCAGTCACATCTAGGACTACAGAAGTAGTGAGCCAGACAATAGGCCTCTCAAATACTAAGTAGGTACCTACATCTTTTAGTAAGTCTGAAAATTCAATTCAAATTTCAGAACCTAATATCTTCTACTCACCTACTACCTCATCCTGAAACCACCTAAATTTTCCTGTGAACACTAGTTTTTACTACTAATCGCTCCTATCCATGATTCAAACCTTGTAAGTTTTGACATGGCTGTAGCTATGTTCCTTCCTTATTTATCAGATTTATCAGCGTTCAGAAAGTTAGCCTTTTCTAGTCTATCACTACCTTTGCCCTAACAGTCCATACACTCAGGCAGGATCCATAAGAGAAACAGAAGACAGTTCTGCAAAAGAACCAAAACTCTTATCTCCCCCCATCCTACAGACAAATCAAGAGAAGGCTCTACTCACAGGACCTTTGAGTATCCCAGGACAGGGTACTTTCAGGCCTTTCTACTGAAGCCAGGTTGCTTCCAGTGTTGAATCTACCCCATGTGAATTGTTAATCAGTATATAAAACTTACTATAAAGTATTTTAGCTGCAACCCTCTCAGTATAAGCAGAGGACTGCAACTGCCAAGAACTCAACTTGATTTTGGAAGCATACAGATAACACTCCAAGGAAACATCAATATTAACAACCTTCCACTAAAAAGTTCTACTCATTTCATTTCAGTTGTAACCTTCTGCATTTGTAATGCAAAGCAAATTGTTCAGATCTAATTGGAATATTACAAAGAAAACTTTTCATACCCATTTAGGATGAAACTAGATTTTGAACTCTCCAAATTTCCAGCAGCTACAAAGTCGTGGTCTTGATGAGCCCCTTATTACAGGATTGGCACACAGAGAAACCAAAGTATGGGCTTAAACAGGTTTCCAATGAGATCAAATTTCTGAAAGTTTTCATCCTTACACAAAACCTGAAGTACTTATCAATCTAAGTTAACAGGTGTAGCCAGTTACAAGAATCTAACTGCACGTTAATAGGTTCAGGGAAAAAAAGTACGGTGACACCTGTATGCAAAAAGATCTACCTCCATCATGCACGGCAATACAACTACAAGCTAAAGATGCTGCCTCATGGTATTACCTCAGAGAAAATTCATAGTGCAACCAGAAGCTGGTAAAAGTTTTGTTGAATTATTAAGCAACAGCTCAGTCGTAGAAGTTGTGACAGACACGGCCAGTCAAGCAAACTCATCATTATAACACCACTGTGTCCTCACACGCCACATAAGATTGGCATGTTTCTCAACACAGAATTGCAAACACAAGTAAATCTGTAAGAGTGCCCTTGATTCTAGATGCAAGAAAAATCAGAGTGTACACTATACGCAACGGCTTCAGCACCATCAGAAATTTGTATTGGTATAGGTGCTCAGACAAAGCCTATGTTGTATTATGTGTACATGGAGCAAGGGATCATAATTAGTTTGCACTATATGCTAAGGAGGTGAATGCATTACACATAGTGTGTTCTCTTATCAATTGCAAACATAAGGAATCTCCTTGCAACAATGAAGTTTGTCCCTGCCAGCAAGAATATGCTATGTGGGCATTTAGAGATAGTTAAGAAGTATCTCTTTAACTAGTTACGTCCTGGCTTTTGTAGAAGTTGTGTTGAGGAGAATGTCACACTTAACCCAACTGAATTCCTCTTCCATGGCGCATTCCAGAAGATATACAAAGCCCAGCAGCAATTTGCAGGACATCGACTGCACATGTCTCCTACACTCACAGCCTACTTTTCCAGCAGTCTCAAAAGTCCTTTCTTTACTCTACTCACCTCCAGTTCCAAGATTTCTGCATGGGCCAAAAAACAGAGAACAGGTTAAGGGAAGCACAGCATTGCCATTACTCAACCATCCCCAGAGAAATGTTGTTACAGCATCATTTACCAATAGAGTTAATCAGAAGAATTAGTTCAGACAGGACACCTGAGCTTGTCACAAGTCTCTCAACATCATCAAAGAGCAGGGATATCCAGCTCAGGCGGGGTTTGCTAGAGCTATAGCACCATTTTTAATGTTGCAGAGGAACACAGAAATTGTTTACATGGATTTGACAGCCTTGTTTCTTCTAACCAAAACAATCACGAAATGCACTTAAGAAAACTCCCTTTCTCTTGCCTTGCAAAACTACGTAACCATACATGAATTTTCTTCAGCAAAGGAAGCTTTGATGGTTGCCTAGTGCTGTGCACAACTTGCATTTCAGAGATGAACTAAAATGACAGCCCTATGCCCCACACCAGAACTTCAGTGAGACACCAGTGTGAATCTCCTTTCAGTTTTCCAAAATGGTTCCACAGTTCCTTCTATGAGAGTTATGCCATTTGTAGCTTTGGATGCAGAAGGCATGGGTGATGAAATTTTATCCTCTAGAACAGCCTGAACGCCAGTAAAGAATTTGACCTATACAATATTGCCAGCTGACCAAACGCACAACATCCTCGCACGCTCTGACTTTACACTGAGGTATCAGGAGTCATAAGAATAAGCCAGATGGGGATGTTCTGATGGACTGAAAGCTGATCTTAAAAAAAACCAAAATCCAGGTTCTGATTCTAGGGGATGATTCCACAGTTAAGTTCAGAAAACAGGCAGGGGGTTCTCCCTCCTTCTGCTTCTATATATGTTACAGGTCTATACCCACTTCTGAAAAAAAAAAAAAGAAAAAAACCCAAAAACTAACAAACTCATATATATATCAAACTCCTATATATTAAACATCTGCAGGTCAGTTTGTTCATCACTCACCATGTCCTGTCTAACCTGATGTGCAACTTTCCAGTCTTCTCTGGAATGAGAGTCATGGAACAAGCTATTAACACTCAGAGATTTCCCAGTTATCTCAGAAGAGCTTAGCTGTGCTGCTGCTTTGCCATGGAAACCAGAACTCCAAAAACCAGATGCAATTCAGGGTATCCAGTCCCTACTGCACCTTCCTGTTCAAAAAGCCAGTTCTCAGAATGCTTCTTCCCACTTTCCAGAGGCCATTTCTACACACACCTCTTTTCCCCAGATGTTTTCTCCACATGCCTTCCTTGGCATCACAATTATACGCAAGAGTCTCCTCCCCAGGATATTGGCAAGGTAAAATTCACATTGAGTTTTACAACTCTCACCTATTTTCTGCAAAGCTGGGTACAACTTTGAGGTCTCATTAGTCAGCTTATAACTACATATTTGAGAAACTGTATCGCATCAAGGGCCACTGTGCACCTTGGCCACCACAAATGGAAGGGGTAGCAAAAAATGGCATCATAGTTCATTGAAACATTTATTTCTGTATGCATAGACTTATTATGCAAAACTAAATTCCACCTAGGACTCCGAACACAGATGAATTGTGTGCAGGTGCATCCATAAGGCCTGCAAACTGCAGAGCATAAGTTACTACTGCCTTGGGGGCATACTATGTTTATGCAGAACTCCCAGTGGAAATCAAGGTAGGAGCAGTTAATTGCTATGTGTATTTTATAGGAAGCTAGGATAATTTTTCAATGGGTAACATATGGTGCACTTTGCTGTGACACCATACCGAGACTGTCACAGATCTCACTCCAGTCTCAGGCAAGTGTGTTGGGAAAATGGGGACACTGGTAGATGGGAGAGTGTATTTGACATGAGAGACACATTTTTAGTTTTCAGGCATGCCTGTTCCCAAAGATGATCTGAAAACCTTCCCAGAGTCAACATCTCCAGTTGTCTTCCATTGCAGTTACCACATCTTAGAATTCATCTCATAAAAAAAGAAATTCACCTTTCATGGGCAATCACATTTTCTGCCCCCCACAACTCTTGCCAGAAAAGTGCTCAAGAACGTGCAAAATATTTTCTCTTATTTGCCGCCTAAATGAATTCATGATCAATCCATATACTAGACCCTGTGCCAGCGCCACTCTTTAGGCTAAATAGTTCCTTGTCTCTGGTTCCATGGTAAGCTGCAGTGATGACTTTTTCTCTTGTTTCAAGGAGATATATAGCACTGAACACAATTAATACCTTAACATGGAACCAGGCTCTTCTAATAAGCATTTCAAATAAGCACCTTCAAATAAGTGTTTTCCATTGAACCGTGAAAAGTGAAAACTGGCAAGTTTGCAAAACTCAGAATTAAAATTAAATTATTAATTGTGAAAAGTCATAAAAAGACAAGGAGAAGAAACTGAAGTTGCACGAGACAACAGTATCTTTCCACAAAATATTTCATTCGGTGTCTTTATGCTCTGTTTTCTGGCACTGTGGTCTCTGTGTCCATGTTGATTAGGATTCCCTTTTTTCCATGTTTAAATTCAGAATTAATTCATTTGGGGTGAGCTTTACTCCAAGAGATGTCACAGACACGCCATGCAGAAAAATTACATAATGAACCAACCCAATCATCACAGCCACATTTTCCATACATTGCCTGTTTGGTCAGCTCACAAGACACGAACAAGACGTGGACTGGCTCTGGATAAGTGGTGCTGATGTTGTGATGCTGGTTCCAGCTCTGGCATCGATTCCTAGCTTCAGTAAGCAGCTGAGGGGCAATGCAGCAGGCCCTGCTGTAAGCTCAGTTCATGGAATATGGATTTCATTTCCCCATCGCATTCTCTACACCATTTAAAGAGAAGGGCTCTTTCATTTTGCGTTCATCTTTTCTTCCTACCGTCAATATTGTCCTGGTTTAATTGTTCAGAAACTAGTTCACTGTTTTGACAGTACAAGTGCCACCTCCTAATGAATACAGACTTCTCTGTATGTCAACATAACGCATCCTCTGCACGTGCTGCTGGGTTTGATCAGTTCTTCTTTAAATAACTAAAAATTACCTAAACAAATCCAATCAGTTGATTTGTTCTTCTACGGCTAATAAATTTATTGCCGCCAAGAAAGAAGCAAAAAGTGAAACCTTATTTTTGAAACCTCAGACTACAGGCATTTCAGATCTTCACAGCAGCTGATGGCCATTGTCATATATTGCAAATATTTATACTTTAGGAGAGGACTTTCACTTGACAGGAACCTCAAGACCCCATGTAAATTTCCAGGCCTAATGTACCTCATCCAAAGCGAGCAAGTGAACGTGATAAATATTGGGAAGACACGTCAGAGCCAAACTTCACCTTATGAAAGTCAGAATATGGAATTACAGCATGAAGGATCTAAGTTTCTTCCCTTACCTATTCCCCAAGGGCCTGGCTATAGTAATTTCAACATTACTTAAATAAAATTCATCCTTACTCAAACTTTTGCATTTTAAGGGAACTTTATATTTGCACTTCCTTGTACAGCATTACTGAAAAAACTATAGGGTGTATGTGACCAGACTTGATTTATACCCTGGCAAATACTGAATAATATCTGGACAAAACAATAATGTAGCCTAAGTGGTATTGGCCCTTAGGTTCACTTTGCACTTAAGAGTACAACTTGCCCACAAAAAATAAACAGAAGGCTTGAAAACCGGTTTTGAACATACAGATTTGTGCTTACATATAGCTATGTACCTGTCATATAATCTGTATATCTGCCTATAGGAACCTTGCAAGTCCTTAGCCTGCTTGGGAGGTAGCAGTAAAGGAGGACACAACAAAGGCAACTAATCAAATATGGCATGAAAAGAGATCTACTAACTGAAAACTTAAATCAACACCACAAGAAAATAGCTCAGGAGCAACTGATACACTGCAATATGCCCACAGAACACATTTGTTAAATAAGGGACAAACTAACCACAGCCTTACAGATAAGTCACAATCAGAAAAACTGTACCAACTTCATGGTATTGTTCACTGGTGCATGCTTCACTTCCTTAATGGAGTCAGCAATAGAGTGCTAAAATAGCAAAAAGGTGCTCTATGCTTTTTATCCTCCAGTTTCCAGGTTAAGTCATGTTCACAACATGTTCTCCCATAACATGAAGGACTTCAAATCAAAATATATAGCTGAATAGTACATAGTAAACTGATAGGAAGTGCTGGCAAGGTTGGAGGTTCACTAGAAAGCATTAGAAAGCACCTCCAGCTCTGCACTGACAAGAGAGAACGGGTATCAGAGCAGGAAGCTGAACACTTTCTCATTGCCTAACCCTGTGAAGTACATTTGCATCTGAGCTTTACCTCTGAAGCCAGTGGACTTGCACCTCAAGAAAGCAATTTTAATGCAGAAAGACCTCCTTGTAGGTGACTTTTTTGTTTCAACTTTGTGTAGAAGGAGCCCAGATCACCAGCTTTTAGATGGTTAAAAGTAGCAAAGAGAAATCCCACCTTCAGAACATTCTGAAGACCTTATTTGCGGCAGCACCGCACCACAGCTTCATGGCTTATATCCTTTTACTTATTAGCATTACATTATCCCCAGACATACCGACTATGACAAAACTTTAGAGTCTTAAACCTTAGTTAATTGAGATCAAGCATATCATGAACAGCATTATTTAGGAAATGCTATTGATTAATAATGAGAGTCATTTTTCATTGCCTGCGAACAGCAGGAATAGTTTTTATTGTAGTGGATCCCCACACATTGCTGGCCATGAGGGTTTTGTTGTTTGGGGTTTTTTGATGGTTTCTTCTTCAAAAATCTACACACAGCTTGGAATACTCTTCCCCTTAGTGCACACTAATGCGCAAATGAAAATATAAAGGGATTCAATGGAAAAAAATTCTTATAACCTTTAAGACTTATTTTTCAGGTGCACCTGTTCAGATGCATTGTCCCAGAATAAAACTACTTTGCAATAGGGAATGAATAAGAAGTAGAAAAGTCATTTACAGAATTCTAATTCACCTATGAGGATGATCCTATTAATCAGCTTTCATATTGTTCCCAGTGACCTTTTTCTTCCTGTCACAGTATTACTACCCTACTGCTGGTTTTAAATCTTCCTTCCTGCATCACTGAATAGGAAGAAAATAAGTTAGTTTAGAACAGGCCATGACCCCAAGTACATGAGAGATAAGTGCTGACTAATGTTGATTAATTTCCTCTGAATCACGTTAACATTACTCTCCAGACCCCATCACTTCAGCTTGCAGTGACATATGCAGTGACTGCAATCACAATCTGATAAAAATACTGCAGTGTAAAGTCAGGGCTGTTGTAATAGCAGACTTTCTTAAACCAAAAAAACACATCTTTGTAGGCTGAATTTTCTATTAAGCATACTTCAGCCTTCCATTAGCACCATAAAGGCATTCCCTGGTGGTCATGTCAACAAGGCTACAGATTATTTGTATTAATATGAACTTTCTCAAGTTCTGAAAATGAAAAAAAATCTTGCTAAGAAGGATTTTATCCACCATAAAATGTTTCAAATGAATCATGTCTCCCTGAAGTTCTGCATCTGCTGCTCTCATTTGAATGACCCATACATGGATGTGACTCCATGAAGAGCGTTTCTGACACAGATGAGCTTGGAACTAATAAAAACTAGTGGTTTTAAAAATACTTCTGACTTCATAAATAAAATGTTTGGAATTGCATTAGTTACCTCATCTTAGTCATCTTGGGTTTGTGTTCAGAAGGAAGAGAGGCAATGTTTTCTTTCAAGTGAGATTTGCAATATGTTTAACCATGGGGTTAAACCCCATGGTTTGGGGTTTTGGTTTTTTTTCCATATCAGGTGCTGAAAATACCCCTGAACAGCACCAGCAATTTGGGTTTTTTTGGCATACTGTGTAACAGACTGAGCTGGAGATTCTGCACAGGATTTCTTTCATGTACTGCTCGACTACACTTCAAACTTTTACATTACAAGTTTTCGGCATATGAACTGATTTTTCTTTGTAGATATGACCAAAATACGTCTTCTAAAAGTGATGCACTTTTAAGTTATAGTCACAACAGAGGTATTACAAATCATAGAATGGTTAGAACTGGAAGGGACCTTAAAGATCATCTAGTTCCAACCCCCATGGGCAGGGACGCCTCCCACCAGACCAGGTTGCTGAAAGCCCCATCCAACCTGGCCTTGAACACCTCCAGGGATGGGGCAGCCACAGCTTCTCTG
>SAYO01031905.1:244291-255391 GCA_004023745.1 Recurvirostra avosetta
CATATCTAATCTAAACTTACCCTCTTCCAGTTTGAAGCCATTCCCCCTCATCCTATCTCCTTCCTTCAAAGGCACTCCTCACCCCACCGTAAAAGCTAAACCACAGCACACAGGTTACTGGTGTGTGGAGGCACACTGGGGAAAGCAACAATGAGAACTTCTGGGAACGCTATTTATCTTCAGCTCTAAAAATAGGGCAGTGTTGTATACTACATAAATAATTGTTTGTATAGGGAAGGTAATCAGAACAAAAGCAACGTTCCCCCACGCCTGTGGCACAGGTGAGCACCGGTCTATGCCTGTTTCGAGCCTAAAGGAAGACTCTGACTCTACAGCAAAACATCAAGGCTAGTCTCCTCCATGGAAGCTTGTGATCATTTAGGAAGAACTAATGTTTTAAAAGAAAAAATAAATATGCAGAGCATTTTCTGCATGGGTCTCAGGACTTTGCATAAACTGGAGGATGGCTTTTCTCATCAAAGACCTAAAGAGATTGTGATCACAATAGCTGAGGCCTTTTAAATTGCCTGCTGGCTCTTGGACAGAAATGCCACCAACCCTCTGTCACTTGTCTTTATGTTTGAGACGTGCTATGGAGGAACAACCCCACTCTTAGGACCGGATTCCACCAAGTCCCAAGCACTCAGCACGTCTCGATGTTACCCACTTGCCTGCCGCACTGAAGCTCATTCATTATTGCTGTTACAAGGCAGTTTTAATGCTACTTTGGGCTTCTGGTAATTTTGAGGCCAATTTGCAAAGACGGGTGATAAAATCTGTTTCATAATTAGCATGCTCCATAAGAACCATCCCCCCCTTCCCTAAGCACCATCGGAGCATGTGCCTGGGAAGAGATTTGGAGAGTTGCGCTCAGGAGAATAAGGCCTGGTTTGTACAAATTTGCATTTGGAACAAATATCAGCCTTTTAAAATCTCAGGCAGTGCAGTACATTCTGCAGTGCTGACAGTTTATCAAACCCAGCGCTCAGCACCTTTCCTTGCAGACGATTTGAGGAGCAGCACACCGACCGCTACGCCGGCAAGAGCAGTAGATGCAATGGAAGCACGCAGCTATGAAGAGCCAGCAATTACATTTGAAGATAATAAGCAAACACCCTTGTTTTGCCAAGGAAATTAAACTTGTAAAACCTCTGAAGATGCTTACCGACTTGCCAGATAGGGTTCTTAAGCAGTCATGAGATCTGTAAATCTTAGGAGAGCTATGCTAAATCATATGGGATGCAGTTTCCAAAAAGCCTCACTTCTGGCATAATGAAATCAGTGGGAACAGCGTTCAGCCAGTATTGAGAGCTTTTTATCCGTGAAAACAGGATAATATTTATGTATATGATGGAAGAGTTGTTAAGCTTACGCTAATAATGCTTTTAAATTCCTTGCCAGCCTCAGGCAAGAACAAACACACTTCTGATTACACCAAATAAATAGTAATCAGTAGAAATTAATTTGCCAAACATTTAAAGTGCATCTCACTAAAGCATATCCACACCTTGCTCTGGCTAGGACTTCTTATAAAGCTGTCTGTCAAACACGGTTATAGCCCTGGCTCTCACCTATTGTCTGACTAAACATGCCCTCAAGCCCCTTGTGTGATATGAATGCACTTCAGACCATCTGTTTACAGGCTTGCATTGATCTAAGTGGATGTTTACATTTATTTGTGTAGCACTTTTACAGGTCTACTCGTGCTGATAATGCATTAAGCTGGACATTATATATGACACTCGGTTCATTTGTCTAAACACACAAGAGAACAGCTAGCTTAAGAGTTGGCATCAATTACCAAAATCCGATTTTTAACATGGTTTTAGTTTCTTCCCTGTGTTTTGTAAATGGCAACTAAGAAATTATTTCCAGTTCTGTCCAATCATTTCTTGTGGAGTTCTGCACTAAAGCAACATAAATAACTGCAAATGCACCCCTGCAAACTGCAGCTGACTATCGGATGCTGGTCACATAAGACAGATGGCAAACCCTACAAAAGGCGCAGGATACTGACGTCACATTGAAATCAGTACAAAAAATCTCAGTAATTAAAATGGGACAATGATGGCATCCTTAGTACAGCTGATATTACAAAGTAGTTGGTTGAAAAATGTCTTTTGGGGTTAGCTTGAGACAACGTAGGTCAAGTTTCAGCTCTCTCTCTGGCACAGGTTTTCTGGAGGACCGTGGACATGTCCGACAGGTACCCTCCCTCCAGCTGCTCTCTGAGAGTCACTGTGGGAGGACTGCAGATGTGCTCCGTGGCTAAGTCCTTACCTGTTTCAGCCAATGCTAACGAGGATATAAAAGATCTATTTAAGCTATTTAAGCCCATCAGCTAATTCTGACCCGAGAGAGCTGGGAGCGCTTCTGGGAACATCACAGCCAAAGGAAGGATGCAGCAGGGAGCTCTGGCAGGAGGCAGTAACAAGCAACTACAAATATTGTACTATAACTGCTTCCTCGACACAGCTGTCTGTAGCCTGCACATCTGTCTAAGTATTGAGATACCACTTAATGAACGGCCACGGCAGCCTTGAACTCAGCACAAGCTGCAAAACCCATGTGAGTACAGAGTCAACACGCACATACTTGGGTGTTCACTCCGTACATGCCCATGTACGGCTCTACCACACCAAACCTAAACTGGTAGGAGGAACGAACCCCGGTAATTAAAAGCTATCTAACGCCTCTGAAGTACACTGATAACCTTTGTTTCTCCATGCTTTATTCACATCTGAGAGAAGCGGAATTGACCACCCTACCCCACCTCCCAAAGCATTCTCTGCACAAACGAGTTAAAGATTGAAAGTTCACCAGGCAAAGCAGCTATGGCAACTACAGAGCTACCTTCAAATATAAACACAACCTGGAACTTAAATCATAAGCAGAACTTAAGCAGAAGCTTGAAGGTGAATCAATATATCAACACCATTATCTTTCCATCTAGGAATGCTGAGCCAGATTGTTTTCTCGTGGATGTTTGCACAAGCAACAAATACAAGTCAAGGGAGTTTTCTATCGATGCCAGACTGATTATATTTTTAGTTCTGTCAACAACCTGCCAAAAGACCTCGGGCAAGTCCTGTAATGGTTCTGTGCCCTAGTTTCCTTCGTTTACATACAATAAGCAACAAGTAACCTCCCTCACAATGGGATTTCAACATACAGTATGTTTGAGAGGCTCCATACATCTCTGATGGAAGCATCTACAAAACATGCAAGGCTCTCTAACAAACGTCCAGATTATTTCATGCTAAAATCTAGCTGCTGAGGTCAGCTTGCTAATTTGAAAGACTTAAAAAGCTCTATGGTGGGGAAAGAATGGAAAATGAAGGACACGAGGTGAAAAGTCCCTGAGAGTTTCCTCTCGGCCAAGGTGGACATAGTCCAAAAATTCTTTATACTTTCTTTTCCTCTCTCCTCTCCCAGAGGTGGTTTTCTATTGTGTATGTGTTGAATGGCAGGTTTGCTGGAGCTGAGCCAAAGAGAGAGGTAGATGGCTGCCTTTGTGGTCAGAGGAGGGAGGGAGGGAGGGAAGGATTTCCTATTGCAGAACAAAGCTGAGTTATTGATAACAAAACCCACTAACGTGCTGACTATTAGGAAATGCTGGCTGTTTTCTTTGCATATGGGGGTGCAAACAGTTAAAATCTGGGGAAACAATTTGAATTCAGTAATGGTGTCCCTTCTGGAAATTGCCTCTCCCTGGTGCTCGGAACAAAGAACAAGAATAATCTTTTTTCCTTTTTCTCTATCTCACTTTCCTTTCAAGCAAGTTAAAAAAAGAAAGAAAGAAAGAAAAAGAAATTAATAGGCTGAAGTAGGTGCTAGGCATTTGGAAGAAATGGTGAACTTCAGGTTGTTCTTGCAAGCTGACAAACTGCTCTGGCCACCAGAAGAGAAAGATGCTGTTCCAAAGTACACTCACCATTAGTATGTCTGCTGTGATAGCCCAGTTTGAAAACAGAAGAGTTTCTCCGATAAAAATGCAAATCTGTTGTAACAAAACACACAAAAAGGAGACGATTTATTCACTTGACATTCAAGGGAAAAATAACCTGTCACAAACTTTCCTTTGTTGCTTATTTGTTTTCAAACCTACGCAATACTCCTTGTTACTCTTGTGGTTTATCCTGAATATTAGAAAACTATAGATTTTTATCAGCGCTCTAGAGGGTTGGCCTGCAACTTCATAGTGTAAACTGTTTATGATCTACAGGGCAGCTAAATAAAAGGCTGACACATTTGGTAACAGAAGAACATGAGAAGCCAGCGAGAAAAGACAGCCCGGAGACTCCATACTTGCATCATTCTGTTCCAAAAAGCCAGTTAGAAAAGGCAAGGTGGCCACAACTCCCCAAAACACAGTCATTTTCATCACTAGGAATTAAGTTATGTGTTAAGCTTTGCAGCAGAACCAAATGAGGTTCCCTACCCACTGTGCGCAAGATCCCTTCCCTCCCCTGATGGCATATTGCTGTCCTTTTTGAGGGGGATATAGGTCCGGGCACTATCACAACTGAAGCATTACATTGGTAATATCTACGTACAGTCAGGACAGGACCCAAGTGCGGGTTTCGCAACATCAGTGTCTTACGTTGAAATATAACTCTTGACTCTGTGGAGATGGCCAACAAGATACATTAAAAGCCCTGGGTATGTAGTGGGATGAGAGCTGCTTTTTGTGTTGGTGTGGTATAAACAGCCACCACATATCCTTTCCACCTCCGGCGCTCTGTCCTCACTTACTCCCATCCCATAATGCCTTCTCAGCTGGGCTGATCCAACAGAGCCAAGTAGGGATTCAGACCAGGAAACTGAGATGGAGCAAACAATCTTCCGTTGGGTGGAGGCAGGGTAAGAGGGGCTTGCTTTATTTTTCTTATTTTTAACCCAAGTCAGTTCCCTGGTGCAGTTCACTAAATGGTTCTACAAACACAGCAGTTGAAGAGCTGGAAATGATCAAGAGGAGAAACTAATTTAACCTGGCCTCATCATTAAAACAAACGTTCATCAAACTGAGTCCAAGGCAGCAAGGGGGACATGGCTTCAGGAGGAACACGGCCTTCACCAAAAAGCTTTTACCCATATTTCAGTCATGAGACTTTTGCTTTTATGCTGTAGCTTAACAATTCAACCAAGAAATGTAGGTTCAACAGGATGAAAAAATGAGGATGGACAATATTCCACACAGACGTTTCCCTCTTCGTCTGCGTATTATGAGGAACATAGACAAAGCCCAAGGTAAATAACCAAACTTGTAAGAACCAGCTCCCCTGCTCCCCACAAGCAAGAAGACAAGCAAAACTGCTTTACCAGATGTCCCCCCAAAGGTTGCTTTTTTGCCCAGCTCACCCATTGCTTCTTGTGGCATCTAGAGAGAAAACATTACTCCTGGAATCCCTATTGGTAGTTGGAGATAACAGCTACGGAGATTTGCGTTCTGGTAACTGAATATTCCCCTTTTAATTGCCTTACGTTCAGTTTTTGTTATGTTGAATATGCTACAATTTATTAATGAAACAAAGCCGGCAAGAAATGCACGGTACACTTTGCTCTGAGGAAGCATTCAGATGGTTGTTGTTTGGTGGTGTCCTTGGGAGGTCTGAGGGGCCGACAGTCCCCGTCACCGTCCCAGTCCCTGTTGCTTGCGTAGGTGCAGTCTGGGGTGGGAGGAGGACCTCCAAGATCGGCAGCTTTGGCACAGATGTGACCACTGCAATTGTCTTTCCCACACACTGGTTGAGATTGCCCAAACCCCTCAGACCATCATGTCACCGCCAGGAATAGTTCAAGTCTTACGCATTAACCTACAGAAAGCTTCCTCTATTTGTTTCTAAAATTGTCTTTGTTTCCCACACATTCTCCCTCCCTGACCCCTCTTTTTGCGACTGGATCTGCTTCCTCTGCGATGGTGTCTGAGCCAGTCATTACGGCCCAGCTGGTCGGTGAGGAAATCTCCCCTTTCCACGTTCCCACTGTCCGCTGGTCTGCCTTGAACCTGGCTCTCACTGGAAGTGACAACTGCCAAGCTAAGAAACGCGGACCCAATGAATCAAGGTGCTGACGGGACTTGAAGCCATGTGTCGTGTAGCAAGGACATGCCGGAGCCCCAGGTGGGCTCTCGGGACCTGCTCTGGAAACTGTCCTACTACAGCTTCGCGGCCGCTGTTGCTGGGGTTCTGCGGCCGGAGAGATTCAACTGAGCTGGGGAGAGATGCAATCACACTTCTGAATGCAGCATCGGCACGCCCTGCCTGTTCATGCAGTATGGCAAACAGGCGTCTGCTTGCCTTAAGGTTATACAAATTGCATACACGTAAAATACGTATGAATGGTTACATGCAGCGAGTGAAACGTGTCCCCTTCTGCGGGAATTCAGCACAAGTCCCATAAATAAAGCACTGAAATGCTACAAACTTCAGAGGGCACCGGTTTTGATTGTCGAATGTGTATTTCACCCAACATGTTTCCGTGAAACACGCGCTTAATATGTGGGTACTGGTAAAAGGAAAAGAGGAACAGGAGGAAAATCAAGAAGTAGGACAAAAGATACTGACGCTAAAAAAAGTCTGTCCTTCAGCTGCTAATGGGGATTTGTAAAAATGAGTTCATCCACTGCAAAGGGCATATGAGGATTTGTGGCATTTGTGCTGGAGAGAGAATCTAGGGATGCTTACTGCAAATAGGGCAGCCTCCGGAACAGATCAATAGCTCCTGAAACGGTCACGGTTTTGACTCCTCACACACTTTTCGAAGCCTCCTTTTACACTGAGATTTCAGCTCTAGACATATATCCTCTTCTGATTCCAGCTGTGTTGTAGAATATCTCTCCATCTCCATTTGGTGTCCAGTTGCTCTTCTGTGATGAACTGACAGAAGTTATGCCCCCCTCAAGTCTTCTGTTTACGTGATCAGTTAGCAAATTCTGATTCCCAAAACCGATAAGCAAAGTAGCTGCAGAGTGGTCGCACCAGCAGCTCTCACAGCAAGATCTAAGCAGGTTATAAACTCCTTCCGTGGCTATCTGCAAAGTGCGTATCTGTCTACATCTTCATTATCTGTATTTCTCTTTGAAATGCTGGGTATGACTCCCAGATGCCCTCTTGAATGTGAAGCAAGTCTAACTCTGTCTCAATGTTGGGCAACATCAACGCCTCAGCAGTAGGTAAGTCACCAACACCACGTCAACTGGAAGTCCCTGGAATTGAGCCCGAGATGCTGTAAAAGTTCTACGGCAAGGCTTTACCCTGGGAGTTGCTGTTTCTGCAAGATCATAAAATGTCTTTGAGGAATTGAAATAGATGCTGAAATTGAGGTACAACAGGAACTTGGAACAGCGTCAAAAGGAAGGCAAAGCAAAGCATGTCTCTCCAGTCACTTGGAAATCTAAACTAGTCTAAAATCTGCCGTTGAAATGTCTGAGTAGTGTGATACAATGATGCCACAGAGCTAATGGGTTTCAAGAGACAGGTTTGAAAACCAACACTTCTAAGAGTACGTATTCCGGAAAGAGTGGGACCTAAAGATATGCAAATTGCTGTTTTAAGGAGCTGGACTACCACACACAAATACACCTGCTGCTGCAAGGAAAATCAAATAGGAACTGCTTGGACTATAGGTCCCAGCAAGATAGTAAAAGATAGAAATACAAATGTCTGGGCAGCTAAGTGATACAGAATGCTGGTTTATTCCACCTTTCCAGCCACTCCTACCACTGCCAATAATTTACTGGATTAGTATGAAAAGACTGGATGGAAAAAAGAAGTCTGTCTACCTGCTCCAGGTAGGAGTGGCTGCCACAGAACTGGAAGAGCTGCTGCCCCGAGGGACCAAAACCACCTGCAAGACGGGACTGAGCACGGGAGAAAAAGTACGCATGTTCGGGGAAGAAGAGAGCAAACAGTCGACAGCCTGTAAGGGACAAGGTGATCGTGCCAAAGGATATGCAGGTCGTTTCCAAAAAAACCAAACTCCCAAAAGCCAAGAAATTAAAAAGCAAGGGCTCTGCTGATTCTTGCTGGAGTGCCGAACACTTTGTTTATGCTGACGCCACTATCAGTTGAAATCAAAAACTCTTGACTGTTAACTAGAGCAGGGAGGAAGATGGTGACCTGGTGGCCACCACAGCTCGTGTGACAGAACACCATCTCATGGGGACCCATATAAATAATTGGAAGCGATGATTTTAAGGCTGCGAGCCAATCAGGGCTCCAAAACCAGTAACCCTTCAATTTTAGCATGGTGTGATCAATGACAGAAGTCCAAGGACAGTCACAATACAGAAGGTCTGGAAATACCACCATTTGGGGAACAGACCAGAACATTGCTCTTGCTGTTCACAGTCATCCAGAACTCAAGGATGGTGTTTCAGGATGACAGCCAGGACACAGCTGTCCCGAAAGCTATCAGAGATGAGAAAATCCACCCATAAATTTTACTGTATTCTTTCCAGACCAACCTATTATCACGGATTTTCCGATAAGGAAGGTAACCTAGTCCATCATGCTGTCCACCAAATCTAGGTTTTCCTACTCCGGAGTCAAAGAACAGGCTCTCCTTCATTTTGGACCAATAAGACTTTAAAATAGAGAGTAACGAGAAACTGCTACACCGCGCAGCCTTGCAAAACAGGTCTCCGAGTGAAATAAAAGGGAATTAAACACTCAGGAAGCCTGTAAGATTGCAATAGCACTGAATGGCATGGCAAAACAAGGGCTCCTGTTTGAAACTTGCCTTGAAAAGTCAATTCAACTGATAGTTGGTAGCATGACCACGATAATACCTTGTGTTACGAGACATCGGTAGCTCCAACATAGACCTGTTCTGATCTCAGTGGGGTTAGCACCTGTAACACTAAACAGCAACAGGGGTTGTGTCGTTGCTTTCTGTTTGTATTAATTTATAGCGGGTGGCTTGGCCACAGATGGTCTAACCCCAGGTGATCTACTAACATTAATGATCTAAGCTACCCCGACCCTTTCGAAGTTGAGTATCCTCATTTTTGCAGGGCAAAACAAAGCTAAATAACTTGCCCACTGTCACGTGTAGGATGTATAAAGAGAGTTCAGATCTCCGATTCCCCAATGGGCACATTACTAGACTCTTATCTGCTTTCTACACACCAGGCTTCCAGCAGAAGATAAAGCATATTTAGGGCTGGGGAGAGGCAGGGTTACCTGCAGCAAATGTATACATCAGCCTAACAGCATCAGCAAATAGACTTACATTCCTCATACCCTCTCCATATGCAGATATAACTTTCTTCACAAATCATTGACTCTTTATTAGATTTATTGCTCATGCATAATAAATTGTTTCTAAGATTGGTTAAATAATACCACCTATATTTATATATTTACACAATGTAGAATAATCACACAGCTATTAAATAAGAAAAAAAAATGAAAGTGAGATCAATAACCACCTTTTGTTGCAAAATTTTTGAAAACATTATTTCCAGCTTAGTAAGGGAGGACTTTCTGCATAAAGAGACTAAACGTCACAAATGAACATGTCTGTCATCAGGTCTGAGGAAGGAGAAAATCACAGGTCTGGCTGCACAAAGAGGTGGACGGGAGGGGCAGGTGGAGGGATGTGACAGATCTCTTCTCGTGGAGACGGCTCACCATGAAAGGAGGGTTAACGCTTGGCCACCCAGTAACACCCTCTTACAGGTTGTCTGAGGTGCTCATTTTCCTGCTGAATGAAAGGTTATATCTAGACTATGCCACAAACCAGAGGACCGAATCTCCTTCTGACGCTTCCTAAATAGCCAGAGTAGGTGTCCTTGGTTCTGTCTTAATGTCTTTAAATTTTCACTCTTTCTTCTTGTTTCCCAATGAAGATGGCAGCTATTGAAATCCTCAGAAAATAACCACGGCTAGGCTAGCGCTAGAAATACAGAGAAATAAGGAACTGTAGTAGAGTGGTTGCTTGGTTAGTTGTAAAGGAATTCTCACGCTGGGTGGAGCGTGCACTGCAGCGTGGAAGCTAAGCGTGGGCTTTCAGAAATTATCCCACTACGCCAACCATCTCACGTTTTCCCTTCAAAAACTTTTCCCAAGTCCCAGGCTTCTCTCTATCACATTGCAAGAAAACCCAGAACCTGTTCTGTGTACTGGATTTCTCCTCTCTACCAAAAGCAAGATTCTGGCCTGAGGCTGGATTATGATACTTAAGTTTTTCGTGTTCCCTTCAGTCTATTTGTCTGGATTTATGTGACTTCTTTTTATATACTTTGATTACAAACACTCTGGGAGGGGCCACATTTTAATCTGCATTTGTGCAGCATCACGTACTGTGGGTTCCTGGGCTATGGCTAGGGCTTTCGGGTGCTACGGTAATACAGATAACAACAAATTGAAATTACACGGTAATTAATATTGGTCTGCAGCACCCTACCTAGCTATGGAAATTAATGGTACTTACAGGCAGCCAAAAGCATGCCCACAGACAAATTATACTGTAATTATAATTTGGTACCACTGCAGCTGCAATACCCTTATTGTAAGGGAAGCGGCCAATTTTCCTGCACCAAAACATTAAGCAAGAGCGGTAAAGGTATGGATCGAGGTATAGATAGAACAACCCAAAGGCAGGGAACTGTGGGTTTCCATGCACGCACTAAATCCCCAGCTCTACATTCTGATGATGGTTAGCGAGGGGATAAGCAGCTGAGATATCATTTTCCCTCCAGGCACATCTAGATTGTGCCAAAATGCCAAGGGGCAAAATGAAGGACATTCAGGAGGGGAAGAGCAAGACCAACATCTGAGGCTTCCTGCAGGGGACAACGCATGCATTCTTCTAAGGAGTTTGGTAGAGAGGGTAAGAGTGAGACTGGCAAACACAAAGGATTATACTTACATAGGCTCCCACGATGCTGCTCTTGGCAGCAACGAAGATCAGACAGATGAAGATGGCCGATCCCAGCATGCCAACAGCACAGACAAGGGGATCAGCTCGCTGAGTTTTTAACCGGCACCATTTGGTTGCCCCAGCCCCTGTGATTACACCCAGGAAGCCAGTGAAGCATGTGATTGCTCCGAAGATCAAGCTATTAAAAAGAAAAAAAAAAAAAAAAAAAAAAAA